>JANHGO010000033.1:1637875-1651190 GCA_024606505.1 Aquila spilogaster | reverse complement strand
CTCTTTAACTCCCAGTTCTTTATATGATGTTATGATGTGGAATACCGATAACCAAAATTCATAAAGCCATGACAGTGCTCAAAAGTAATGTAGTATTCAGAGTTTAATTCAGTGATCATTTAACGCATTTATGAACAGAGATCAACACTGAAAAGTGAAATCAGATGAATGCCCACACAGTTATGTTAGAATTCTTGGAGCATTTGAAATGCTTTTTCATTTTGCTTCAAAATACTGTCATAAATCTTTTATTTTTCTCCCAAAATGAGTTACTTGCTACCCACTCATCAACACCCAGATCTACAAACATAGTTAAACATCCAGCTCTTAATTAGGCTTACAATTCCTGCTAAAATCAAAGGAATGTAAGCAACTGTATTTGTTTGGTACCTTAATATTTTTTCTGACTGTAAAGCCTCAGTTACTGCATAGATAAGAAAAGTAATGTGCATGAATGCTAGAGTCAGGCATGAGTGAGGAATCAAGGTAAGTTTAAGGAAGTCATGGGGCACTAAAGTATTAGCTTACATTATTGCTATGTACACTAGAATGACACTCAGACACACGTAATATACAAAAAGTGAATAGTGACCAATGCCATCTACATAATCCAGCTCTCAATTTGGTACCTATTTATCCTGGATACAGTGAAAGAATCACAGGAAAAATGGCTAATGACAGATGCTTTAAGGCATAGCTAGCTACACAGTACAAAATAATCAGGGAAATTTTCTTGGGCCTTAAGGGAAGAAAAAAATAGCATTCTTCTAAAATAGGTAAAGGTGCAAGTCATCAAGAAGGTGGGTGTGAGGAGGGAGAGGCTCATGCTTACATCTCTGCCTAAGAAACCAGCTGTCTAGTGCCAGCATGCTGCTAAGGTATTTAGGTGCCTACCACCCTTTTGAAGAAATTCAGTTTATTGTCCAATCATATCTTAGGTAATTTGGGGGTCATGAGTAGCTTTCAAATTCAGCTCATATTCTCTCTGTTCTCCTGAATGGAAAAAAAATCTCTTTTTCTCCTATATGTCATCAAAATAAATTCATGAATTCTGGTACAATTCTATGAAAAATGATAGGCATTATTTCAGGAGTAAATAGAAGCATTATATTCTTTGTGGTGTTAAGTAAGTTGTGTAACTTTGTTGGATTTATTCCAGAGCTAAGCTCAAGTGGTATATGAAGAAGCCCTGTTAGTTCTTGTAATGATAAATCAGCCTAAATGAAGGAAGCATTCCTGTTTCTGGCAGGTACATTCTAACACTGGCTGCAAGAAAATGAAATCAGCTAGCTCTGTGCAGCCTCACCTCTGATAGCATCTGAAAAAATACTTTTTTTGTCAGCTACTGTACATGTCTTTCCTCTCAAAGATTCTTGGGATGTCTGGTCCTGAAGTGACAGTCTATAGCTATTTAATCCCTCTATTTTCCTGTTTAAGATTACACATGCCATTTTAAATACCAGTGATAAAATCTTTCTGTTAAGCCGTGGCAGTTGTACTCAAGAGTTGAGCGAACGCCACAAAGTTTGTCTGGAGTGTTTGGCAGCAGCACTGCTCTTGCAAAGAGATTTTAAACAGATATTTTGGACATTATTTTTATTATGAAGAGGAATCCAGCAAGTGTCTATCTCTCATTGAAAGCTGTGCTAGAAGAAAATAAATTAGGATGGAGAAGGGGAAAGGAAATACTCATCCAAAGGATAGCTGAGCAGTGTAGATGCAGAAAGTTGAATCCCAGAGCAGCTGTTCTAGGAAGCAGAAAATTCCTGTTTTTATCTAATTGTAACTCAGTTCCAGTTGCTGTTAAGTGTGGAGAGGCCTACTTGAGCTGGTCTGTCAGTGCTGTAATTTCAATAGCATATGTCTGTGCTCTCAGCAGGTCAAATTGACAGAATGTTAAAACACCGGTCACTCATCTGTGCTGACTCCCAGTGCTATTGACACTTGCTGAGCTGACCTGGTGCTTGCATACCAGCAACTGACATATTTTTAGAATAAGTCTCCAATATAAAAGGCTTCTATATGAGACAGAAAAAATAAAAAAAAAATAAAAGAAGAAGAAGAAGAAGAAGAAGAAGAAAAGGTAATTAGTTACCACAGCAGAGCAGTAGGAGGAATAGAATTCATTGTTTCTCTGAGACCACAAAAGTGCCTGTAAGGCTTTTTGTTTGTTTGTTTTTAATGTATCTATATTGAAGCAATTTTTTCTCAGTCTGGGTATGTGCAGCCTAAACCATTTTCTCCATATAATAATTTTACTCTGCTGAGAGGCAGCATCACCTGGGGAGGGCTAAAGAACTGTAGAAAAACTAAGTCACTTTCTATGTCCAGATTTTCCACGTAAAAGCATGACAGTGCCCCCTTTTCATCAGACTTTATTTGTCCGTTTTGCTTTTAATTTCAAAAGCTTTTTAGTAGATTTGGTCAGAACAGTTAAAAGAGCAAAGTTTTTGATAATTGCAATCTTTTGCAATCAAATTTATGACATTTATAAATATAGATGAATGGATTAAAATTCCTAGACAATGGAATATTGTTATTGGCTAACATCCTAGGCTGCATACCTGGTATGCTGAGGTATAATCAAGCTTAGGGTAGGGTTTTATGTGTGAAAGAAATGCTTGACTGGATTTAAATGGTTTTGATTGGAGCCGATATGATGCATAGTTGGACATAATGTTCATAATTGCCTATTTTTCTTGGCAAACAACAAGGTGCTTGATGACTGCTTTCTGAAATGTTCACATCTATTTCTTTGTAAAATGTACCATAATTTAACGGTAATTCTAAACAAGCTTGTGTTGTAGTCCACTGGCTTTGAGAAAATGCATTTCTCATTGACTTAATTTCCTCCTTATATCAGAATTACAGTATCTCCTTTGTCAAGGTTGAATCTTGGTCTGGTTTTAATGACAGTTCCCACAAACACCTTTGTACTTTCTCCTCTTTTCTCTTCTTGTTCCTACACACATCCTTATAAACATAACAAAAATTCAGTCAAACCTGTAAGCCATCTCATATGTGTTCCTCAGATAGACTAATTTTGTCCCTTTTCATTAGTATTTGACACAATCCAGAGGAGGTGTTCTGAGGTAGGTATCACAGAGGAATGATGATTCTAGTCACCTTGACACAGATATGCACACATACTTTTTTACTCCCCAAGGAACAGCTCTGCCTTATAAAGGTATACGTTCACTGCCTTCCTTGCATCTTTCTAGGCTTAAATCATCAACATTTTCCAGACTGGAATAAACAGGAAGGACAGTGCCAGACCTTCTCAAATAGGGCTTGATAAGCATTGCCATGACTGCGTAGGTAAACTGATAGGCCCTTTCTAAATTCTGGGGCATCCAGCCTGTTCTATTCCAATTTGGTTTTCATGCAGAATGGTCTGAGATTTTTATTGTTTACCCACTGTTGCCTCCTGGGCTGTAACTTAGCATGTCCTGATGATACGGCAAAAAACTGGCACCTGTGAGGTTTTGTAATGACTGTAGACATTACAAGCTCAGGTGCTTTTTCCCTCTCTCACTCCTCTCCACTTGCATCTTTCAGTACTGTTTATTCCATCCCTCCTTTAGGTGCCCTCTATTCCACCCACATCAATGTCCCTAACACGTGCCAGCCTGTTTTCTTAATTCCTTTCTCCAGCTTCTTCTCTCAGGACTGAAAAATCTTAGCAATTGACCCACTCAAATCAGTATAATTCACATATTTTCCCCTGGCTTTGGGCAAATTGCAGAAGTTTCCAAATGAGGTATATGCTTATATAGAATTCTGTGAGGCCTGTGTACGCAGTTCATCTCAGTTTAACTTTGTTATAAGTACCAGAGACCTAATTGACATATAGTGTAGAAAGTTTTAAACACAGAAAGATCCTTCTCCAAAGTGGCTTGATGACAAAATTCAAGATTTGGTGGGATTTGGGCACTGAAAAAACAGATGTTACACAACATTCGTTTCTCATAACTAGTAGGCAGACATTCAGCTCCCCTCTCTATCATCATAACTTAGAATTTACCACTTCTGGTCCAGAGCATCGTGCAGAGCTGATGTGTAAGGTGCCCCTTGAGTTGAAGTAAAGAGCATGCCCATCTGACAAACCAAATCTCTTGTTGTAATGACAGAGAATCAGCAATCCCCACAGCCCATCCTTTTAATGGGACAGTCTGGTCCTTGGAGTAAGCCAAACACTCCTCCAGAAATATATATATATATACACACACATATATATACATACATACATCTTATATATATATATATATAAATGAAGTCCTGTAGCAACAGCTTGAAGAATTCCTGAATTCTGTGCTCTAATGCAGGGGAAGAAAGCAGACTATGAATGCAGAGCAAAAAAAGGCTCAGCTTGAGAGGATAGGGGCAGAAACATTAGGTTCCTGGAAAGATGGCAGCCAGAAATGAGTGTTTAGCCTGGACCATTTTTCACTCATGAAGAGCCCTGAGGAGTGGCTGTCTGGGATGTGTGACCCAGAGACTGAGTATCCCCCTGTATTTCCCAACAAATGAAATCATTTCCACAGAGCCTGGAAGGAGATGCCAAAAGGGAATCCCACCTTGCCTTTTTCATCTCCACAATATTCCTCTTTCATTATAAACAGGCCATCTGTAAGGCCAGGGCAGACAAGTCCCTCTCTTCTGTGGGGGGAAAATGATTCTGCATACTGGTGTCCCAGACACCATCCACAGTACTCAGAGCAGGCATCTAGCTTTGACAGACTTTGCCACATTTGAGTTAGTTCCTCTGGGAGAGCTGGAAAAGAAAATGAAGGTTCCTTAAAACCATTTCATAATGTCATGTCTAATCATACATCCAAAGAAACTTCATAAAGTGTACTTACTTATGGTAAAGCTGAAATTCAGAGTATCATCTAATATTCAGTAAATTTACCGTTTAAAAGACACAGACTTCACAGCCTTTTCACTGCAGCCTGGGATTTGGGTGATCTGAGACAGCTCTGCTCCAGAAGGGCCTACAAGCAATAAACAGACATTCCCCTGCTCATTTGTCAGATTTTTAGTGCATGATGAATTAAAGCACTGAGAAAATATGCCAGAATCTGCTAGTTCTCTGTATGTGTTGGAATACTCAGCATTTGCTGATGATTTTAAACCTACTTTATTACAGAAGTGAAAGAGGCTGTGCAGATACATTTGTTTCAGTTTGGTAAAGTCAGTTGCAAATCAGATGATTCAAAGCTAAATAAGAGTGCCTACATGAGTTTACCACTGATTCAAGTGAATTAATCTTATGAAAAGGTATAGGTTTGCACAAAGATGAGTTTTCACCTTTTCTGCTCCCTGACAGCTGTGCTCTATCCTACTTTATGTGAAAAAGGCGAAGGAGAAGGGGAGAAATGTCTTTCAGATAATCTTATTGGAAAGAAAGAAAACAAATATGTGCCCTGCCTACTCCAGCTGCTCTCCACCCCAGGAGTAACAGTTTGAAGTGAGCTTATGTATAAACAATTAACAAGATATTCTTGGAGCATTTGCTTTGAGCTAGGGCTCTGTGTAAGGTATGGGGCTTGGATGTGCTGTCAAAGTAGTTAGGTTTTAAAATTAGACTTTGCATTTCAAGTTCATTAAGATAGCCTTAAGCAAAAGCATTTTATTCAACCTCTCTTGTAAGTATGGTATGATGTGTGAATTTGATGATTAAAAATAACTTGAGTGAGGAATGTCTAAAAATGGAGGAATTAACCACAGTGATATTTATGCAGCCCAGAGATGGATTTCAAAACACCTCTTTAACTCCTTTCTTCCTGCAGTAATCTCTCTCTCCTGTTTGCATACTCTGCTCAAGAGCTTAAAACTAATGCTTCAAAATGGGAAAAGGATAAAATGTGAGCTCTAGGGCTGGCATACATCTCTGGAGGATCTTTTGGCAATTTGTCATGCCATTTTTTTTTCTGCACAGAAAAGATAAATCTACCATCTTGTACAGAATTTGAGAAGATTTTATTTTCTCCTCCTTTTCCCAAGTCAGCTTAAAATCAATCACTTGGACAAGATGCAAATTACTAATATTGGGTCGAGTTTGTCGGAAATACTATCCTTGCAGTACGTATGGGTGTGAAAATAGCAAATCATATTCTTCTTCAGAGCAATTAGTATAATTAGGTGAGTTTTTCTTGAATAGTTATGAACAAGTATCATCTGTATGCAATTCAACAGAAACCCTAGGGAAAAAAAATGAAGAACCTAAGTCTTAAAGCAACAAAAGCAGAAAAATATTTCAACAAATATCTTGGAACATTAATAACTTGACAGCATCTACTCATTCACAACAAAGCCAAGGCAAGTTCAGTGTTTTCTGCTGCTGCACTAAATAAAAGTTGATGGTAAGTCTCAATACTTAAGAACGAATGACTGCCCTTCCAAAAGTACTGTGGTATTAAAATGTTAAGAAAAAAAAAAAGTTATTTTCAAAGCACATTGGATAGTGTTTTCTTTTAAGGGAACATGATCCCTGGTGCCTTTAATAAAAAGTGAGGTAAAAATTCTTCTTTAATTCCTTATGATTTCAGCCTAGAAATGACAGCTCTACTTCATTCATCTGCCATTACTTCTAACCACAAACACATTAAGTTATGTAAAAGGGACAAATCAAATTGACAAATCATTTTCTGGGAGGTGAGAAAAATAAATTCAGTGAGAAATGCTCACCTTTGAAGTATTTACCTCTTCTTTTTATATCTTAATTTTAAAGGCTGTACTCCAACACTGATTTTCACGAAATGATACTCACTACTTGGGTGACCTTATTGTAAACAACATAGCTACCAATATAAGAACAACTGATCAAAATGGCAGAATCAAGCTCCAACACTTCCAGAGTTGTCTTTAATATCTCTTTCAGACAATTAAGTAATTTCAGATAACAAGCACTTTGGTATGTCTTCTGTGTTATTTGCTCTCTTAATTAAAGAGCAGAATATATTGGCATTCTAGAGCCAAAGAAACACTTCTTAAATGAATCATTCTATTCAATAAAGTGTCCCCTTGCAAACACTGTTTTCCTTGATAAGTGCATGAACAAATAAAAGAATGGAAAAGAGTAATTGTTTGGTTGAGATGTAAGGGCACACAAAGTGGTTAGAACTAAATAACCTGGTCAGCAGCCTGACTAATCTACTGCAGTTTGTTTTCACAGCTTTGCTCTGAACATCAGTGCTGATGGCCTGACACTCCCTGCAGAGCCTGGGAGCGAATGGTAAGTCAAGATACCAGCCACACAGTGCTTCACCTACGATGCCAGAGATTTGGAGGAGGGAGAATAACAGTTTGTAAATACACTCATCAATGTCACTGGCTTTTTCTTTTTCTTTCTTACTTTTTTTTTTCCCCACAAACTTCCTGTCAAAGCTGCCAAATACATCGTGAGATCATTTAATGAAGTGAGTTGAAACACGTCTTTTTCTTTTTTTCTTTCAAATTTTAAATTGAACATGACTTTTTATTTTTTATTTTTTTAATTTCAAGCCTGCAATGATAATGTGAGGGATGACTGGAACTCTGTTCCTCTCTAGGGGACTACACACTGCAGAAGATCCCTGAAGTGTCTGTGTTACCCACTACAAAATCTTATGCAACTTTGTCACTTCAGCCAGCATCCATCTGGTAGAGGCAGCAAGATCCAGGAAAGTCAGCATGATCACAAATCAGCTTCAGCAAGGCTGAGCTCCCAATCTGAGCCATGTGATATAAGAATGAACTCTGCAGAGCCAGACCACAGAGCTGATCCTTCCTTTGTCTTTCCTTTGCTACTTGAGGAGTTAAAAGTAGCCAAAGTGTCTGAGCGAGATTTCACAACCTTTTCAAAGCAAAAGATTATTTAGTAAGACCTTCCTACCTAATTATGCTTTGAGGCTTGACCGTGCTTGGTGCTGTTTCTTGCTAAGGTCCATCATCTTCCACCAAAAACACTGCTGCATACACAACTAGGACCCTTTGCTGCCAGTGAGGTCAAATGGAAGAGCAGCAGTCCTGTCCTCAGCACACATACAGCTGGTTTAGACAGCTTCTTACTCTGCATCTGAGCAGTTATGAGTTATATAGACAGGTCTAACTGCACCCATTCTTGTCCACAATAACCTAAGAATAGCTATAAAAGGGCAATCAAATAATACAATTATTGCACGATCATAATTCAGCAGTGACCAACAGCAGGTACCTAGAGAACAAGACTACAGTATAGTAACAGGTACCTTATTTATTTTCTCACTCTCCATGAATTTGCAACACAAAGCCTTCCTGAGCCAGTTAGTTGAGCACAATAGAGGATTTTTCCATTGAATCTAAACACTTTTTTGAACCCAGATAAACTTTCAGTATCTCCAACAGTTTAAGACACAGACTTCCACAGCTTGTCTGCCATTGAGGCAAATTGAGGCAATCTCTCCCACTGGTTATTTTGAACTCAATTTTATCTGATTTCTTCCAATTCTTATCTTGGGAAAAAATAGCAAATACTTGCTTTCCAGATTAGTTTTTCTAGCCCACGCATCTTTTTCAGAAGCCATTCATATCCAACTTAAATTATTTATTTTTCAGTCTGAAGAGTCCTAATTGATTTAGTTACCTATTTATCACATTCCACATCTTTGACCACCACCATTATCCTTCCCTGTACCATTTTCAGCTTTACTGTATTGTTTCTGACTTTTCATTCAAGTCACCCATTCATTCAAATAGTGAAGTTCTTCTAAAGGGACACTACATTTCTTCTTTTTTTACTACATTTAATAACTTATGACACTTAGCAAACTCTGACTTTCTGTTAGTCACATTTATGGCCAGATAATTTATGGCTATGTTGAAAGGTCCACCTTTTCACATGAAGACTCCTAAGGGTCTTCCCTTGAGGAATCTTCCCAGTGATTTTAACTCCCTACTCTTTACTTTTCCCTTTTTAAATTGAAGCTTGTGCATTCACCTCATGTCTCGAAATCATACCTGATGTCCTTTTAGATGCCAGGGAAGCGATAACTACAATGACCAGCTCTACAGCATCTAATGCTACTGCTGGATCTTAACCAAATGACAACAGAAAATTCTAAGAGACATCTGATCATCTGAGTAATAAGCATTGCTGTGGTTGCTTACGCATTTTTGTTACCGTACCTTTAAATCTGTAACACATATAGTGAATAAAAAAACAACATTTTTTATGGATAAACACAAGTTGATGTACCATAATAGTAGTCTATTCATGACTCTAGCACAGATTTGTGATGTGTAGTAAATGCTTTTGATAACTCTCTTGGCTTCAGGTCCCAATCATCTCAGCATTTGTGATCCTTTTTAAATTTAAGGTCTTTAGGGCACAAGATGTGTTTGATTGGGTGTCTATGACAAACCATACAGTGATTCTTGAGCTGCTGGCAATTCTTGGATGGAGTTTCAAGTTACTATTACAATAAAAATTATAAATAATTATATGTATCTGTGATATTTATGTCTGTGGATGCCTAAACATTTTTTTTACTCTCCTTCATGATACTTTCTATTACCAAAATGGAGCTTGATATCCCTCACAGATGTAGATCTAAGAAGACAATATTTATTGGTTGTTTTTGTGGCATTTTTCTGGCTGATATTTTTTTTGGCTTTTTTGTTTGTTTATTTGTTTGTTTTGGGGGGGAAGGAGGGCTGGGAGGTATCAGTTCACTTAGAAAAGAGTCCTGTGGGAAATGAGTATTTGTGAACCCTCCTTATTTCCCTTGGGAAATCATTTAGCTTAAGAACTAAGTCAGAATGATTAGTAAGGAGAATAAAGATACTACTACAGTTTTCTAATTATTTAAAAATGCAAAGGAGCGTTTTCCCTTACATAGCCATGCCCTTGCCCCAGTCCAATCCCTCCAGAATTGTCTCAGTATCTGGATGCAAAATGGAGAACTGGAGAAAATAAAGTAGGGACTGAAATTTATTTAGATATCTATTTAATCACCAAAAATATCTGGATCCACTTAGTTATTTAATGGCACTGAGGTAAGACCTTAAACAAAGAAAGAATCCAACGATTTGAGACCCAAACCTAATGCTATCAATTAGACTTGCTAAAAGACTCACCCATGCTGCTGATAAGTATAGATTAATTCTTTTTAAACCATTCCCTGATCATTCCATAGGAGAGAAATTCTCCTTCATTATCTGTGACTCACTGGTTTCAATTTGAAAAACTATGAAAGGAATAGGGTAGTAAAAACAAACCAGAGATGTTTCACATTAGATTTTGGAAACAAGCACTTTAGCATTATGAAAGATAGGGGGATTTTTGACAAAGTGATCACATCTCATTCAATCAGATTCAGATCTAGATTTTTAAATATAGTAAATGCACAACATTCATTCTTTTTTAACACAAAATAGACTTCAGCTCTACGAAACTGAAAAAAAAAACAACACTAATAAAGAATTTTATTTTCTAGGTCAGTAGAAATTGAGCATTCACATTTTTCTATCGTGAGAATTTCTATACGACCTCCATAATTTCCTAATATACTGCAGTGGATTACCTGGTTCCCAGATAAGTTTCCTGACAGTTTAATAAGAGAGAATAAGCCATTTCTTGCTACAGAATATCAGGAATAAGTTCACTCTTGCAATGCCTAGAGCAAGGGTGTAAAAAAGAGTAATCTATGTAAAAGGAGATCAGACATCCAGTGCTCATTCTGTAAATATTCCCTTTGCATTAAAGACATGTAAATGCTGATTTAATGAACTCTGGGCAAAGGTGTTAGTTTGAACGAAGTGTTACAGCACAGAGGTTGCAAATAGTATGCCATTAGCTGCACTTTCATGAGAGGAGCTGTTTGAAAAGTAAATAAAAAACTTTATTCTAACGTGAGAGATTCAACATATGCAATCAAAAGATGTGAATTTGACACTACATACTCAAAGTGAGACTTCAGTGACAGGAATATTCACTGCTTCAAGACTTCTGGTGGGTTCTGTCTCCATCTTGTATGGAAATAATTACAAAATTCAAATATTTATAAATGACGTACACCAAACTGTAGTCTTCAGTATGATTTTTAGAGAAAATGAAATATCTCAATACTATAGTGCTCCTAGCCTGCTGTTCAGAGAAAATGGGTTAAGAAGTTCCTACAGTGTCAGATGATTCCTGCTTTGTTGAACAATATTGAAATCAGCTTGATTTCCCATTGATGTTTTGTTTTTCTAATTCTGCTTAAAAGAGTTAGTGCTGACTATGCAAATGCTGTGCTTATGGCTACAAGGAATGAATTTCCTGAATTGTAAAAATACTGTCTTCACACAGAGATCAGTTTGTTTGGATTTTCTTTGTTACTTTGTGGGGCTTTATTTTCTGAATTTTGACTAGAAAATGAGGTTATGGATAAGAGATACTGAGGTCTCGTGAGTGTAATTCTGGCAGCCAGTAACAGCTTAAATAACCAGGCATTGAAATGTATATGGTTCAGCCATGACACTGTCACTATTCAGACAATTTAAATGCTGTTTGAATCTACTTCGCTGTTTTCATCATGTCTTGTGGAAGAAATTAGGGAACAAAGAGCCTTCCCATTTCAAACTCTTCTGGTTTAATACAACTTTCCAGAAAAATAAGCTTCTGGTTTCAAACCAGTTGTGGGGAGCAAGGAAGAAAGCTGATAAAATTGGACCTTAGCCATGTTTTGCTTTTCTGAGACAGGAAGAGTGATAGTGACAAAGGACTGATCTAGGATTTCTC
The DNA here is from genome assembly GCA_024606505.1 of Aquila spilogaster. Classification (NCBI taxonomy): domain Eukaryota; kingdom Metazoa; phylum Chordata; class Aves; order Accipitriformes; family Accipitridae; genus Aquila; species Aquila spilogaster. Next base: position 1,639,447 of record JANHGO010000033.1, on the reverse strand, counting down.
AGTAGAGTATCTCATCACAAATCTACTATCAGTTTTAAAAACAAAAGTTCTCAACACATAAGAGAAACTGTTTCAAGGAAACATGATATATAAGCTAACTGAAGCAAACACGCATACACACACACATGCTTTTTTGAGATTCAGACTTTGCTTCATCCATAACTGAGAAATGTTTTTAGCTATCTGAATTTTTAAAGGGGTAGTGAAAGAGAAAAGTCCCCCTTCGAGCCCTAAAACTTAATGTAGTGTAAGGACAATTTCTGTTTGATACAGGAAAAATCATTGGTTTCGTACTTAAAATTACAACATTAAATGGCACTTAACTGAGTACAGTAGCCTAAGATCAATATCTACATGTCAATCATCATACAGATGGTTGCGGAAAAGCAATTTTTCAATCTTTCAACTAAGTGCACTGTATAATTTTATGGCTTTGGTCTGCATGCATGGTTCATGCTCAACTGTGTTAAACAATGACAGGAGCAGCCTGGGATGAACGAAAGACTATAGGGATCATCCAACCTGACAACAAGGCCGACATAGCAAAGGTAAAAGAGTCCTAATGGCTGACAGATACCCATGAATATTAATTATCCTTTCCCATGTGCTGCTTGTTGCAACCTCATCTCACCTCCACACCTCTCCATTTCTCTGCCCTAATGTTTGTAGCATGCCTCTTCTCCCTCTCCTCTCCACATCCTGAAATGCCCTTGCCTTTCTCTCCATGCTTTTACTTTGTCCTGTTTGACTGATCTCCACCTACCCAAACCCCTATCAAATAAAAATAAAAATGTTTGGAACTCGCAGGGTGTTTCCTGACAGGCTATTGCTCATTCCTCTCCTGTGACTCAACCCTTCTCAGCCTGACTGTGCTCCTGTGTGGTAAGCCTTTCATTTGCATGTATACACCCTCACCCTACATTGCTATTCCATTGTATATTCAGCTGGTAAACTCTTCAAGGTGAAGGTTGCTTGCTTCCCTCAGTAAGGAATCAGACCTTTCCATGTGTTGGTGTGCATTTAATATCAATATAAATTGCATGCATTTTCAGAATTATTGAGCATAGTTAGCCACAGTAGAACATCATGAACTTTTCAGCATTTTTAGCAAACCTTCTTAGCTGCAAGTACATACCTCTAATGAAGAACAGAAGATCGGAACATTCTCATGTCACTTGTACAGTACTTCATCTGAAAAACAACTGTATCAAAACTGTAGCGGATGTTTCCTAACATCATTCATTTCCATGCGTTCTGGTATTCCAACCCATAGTAAATCTGGAAATATGCCAGAATAAAGAAAGAAAAAGGAAATAAGAACCCCTTTTTGTGGGTGGCCATAGGCAGGATTTAGAAAAGTAACAGAATAGACTGGCTCTTCGTCTCCTATTTCAGATATTTTTCATCAGTTCAGTTTGTCTCTAGTATAATCATGATGATAAGAAGTGAGAAAGAAGTAGGAGGATGGAAAGAGGGAGAGAGAAACAAAAAAAATGAGAGAAAGAGAAAGAGAAAGAGAAAGAGAAAGAGAAAGAGAAAGAGAAAGAGAAAGAGAAAGAGAAAGAGAAAGAG
>JANHGO010000033.1:1602813-1637775 GCA_024606505.1 Aquila spilogaster | reverse complement strand
TAAACTTCACTGGATTTTTCTTTCTTTCTTTTTTTTTTCCTCACCCTGCAAACTTCCTGTCAAAGCTGCCAAATACATTGCAAGGTCATTTAAAGAAGGAGAATGCTTTAATTTTTTTTCTTTTTCTTTCTAATTTTAAATCAAGCCTGAGTTTTTTGTGGTGTTGGGGTTTTTTTAAATTTTAATTTCAAATCTGGAGTGGTAATGTGACAGAGGAAGGGAAACCATTTTCTCTCAAGGGGACTACACACCACAGAAGATCCCTAAAGGGTCTGCATTACCTATTCCAAAACCTGCTCATGCAAAACTTCCACTTCAGCCAGCATCTGCCTTGTAAAGGCGGCAAGATCCGGGACAGTCAGCGTGATCGCAAATCAGCCTCGATTTCAGCAAGACTGAGCTCATTTTCTGAGCCACACGATGCAAGAATGAACTCTGCAGAACCCTACTGCAGAGCTGATCCTGCCTTTGTCCTCGCTTTGTTGCTCGGTGAGGTAAAAACAGCCAAATTGCCTGAGTGAGATTTTGCAATCTGTTCAAAGCAAACGTTTATCTAATAATAGCTTCCTACCTAATTATGTTTTGAGGCCTGACCCTGTTTGGTGCTAAGTGTTTCCTGCTAAGGTCCATCATCTTCCAGTGAAAGCGCGGCTGCATGCTCAAACAGGATCCTGTGTTACCGCTGCGGTCAAATGGGAGTTTTACCACTGTGACAGACCTGTCCTCAGCGTACGTATGGCCGGGTTAGATCGTTTCTGACTCAGCATGAGAGCTGTTATGAGTTATACTGACAGACCTAATCGTGCCCATTCATTGCCTATAATACCCTAAGAACAGCTGTAAAGTGGCAGGCAAAAAAATCCACCCATTGCAGTATCGTATTCGACTGTGGCCAACAGCAGGTGCCTAGGGAACAGGACTAGAATATAGTCATAGTTCCCTTATTTACTTTCTCATCCTCCCTAAACTTGCAACAGAAAGCCTTCCTGGGCCAGAGTCAGGAACTTTGTGTTGAATACTATGGGTATTTTTTCCCCTATGTCTAATCACTTTTCTGAACCCAGGTAAACCTTCAGTATCGACAACAACTTTAGGTGCAGATTTCCACAGCTTGTCTACCATGGAGGCGATCTCTATTTTTGTTAATTTTCGACCTAGCCCCTGCCAATTTCATTTGATTTCCTCTAGTTTTTGCATTAGGAGAAACAGCAAATAATTGTTTTCCAACACAATTTTTCTGGGCCACCCATCTTTTTTGGAAATCATTCATATCCCACTTAAATAATTTCTTTTTCAATCTAAAGAGTCCTAGTCTATTTAGTTACGCATTGTACTGAAGCCATTCCACACTTTTAATTATTGCCGTCATCCTTTGCTATAACCATTTTCAGCTTTACTGTATTGTTTTTGACTTGCCAGTCAATTGCCCATTCACTCATTTCAGTAACTTCTACAAAGACCTTTGCAGGAAGCTTTTTTCCTTATTGCATTTAATAACTTATGGCTCTTAGCAAACTCTATCTTTCTGTTAGTTGCTTTCTGTCCAGACAGTTTATGGCTATGTTGAAAGGTATATGATCTAGGAGAGACCCCTAAGGGTCTTCACTTGACACATCCTTCCAGGGAAAAAAGTGACAGTAATTCCCTACTCTTTGTTTCTCACTTTTTACAGCAAAGCTTACGTATTAACCTCATGGTTCCAAACTGCACCTGATGTCCTTTTAGGTGCCAAAAAGGTGTTCACTACAATGCTCAGCTGCACAGTAACCAACACCAGTTTTGGATCTAATCCAAATTGCAACTGTAAATTCTAGGAGACATCTGATCATCTGAGTAATAAGCATTGCAGTGGTTGCTTATGTGCTTTTGGTGCCATAACTTTAAATCTCTAACACATACAGTGAAAAAAGTAATTTTTATGGTTAAACACAAGTCAACATGCTGTAACAGTGGTCTATTCATGACTCTGCCACAGATTTGTGATGTGTAGCAAATGTTTTTGATAACTCTCTTAGCTTCGGGTCCCAATCGTCTGCTCAATATTTGTCATCCCTTTTGAATTTAAGGTCTTCAGGGCACAAGCTGCATTTTGTTATGGCCGTCTGTGACAACCCATACAGTGATTCTTGAGCTGTTGGCTATTCTTGGATGGAGCTTCAAGGTACTATTGCAATAACAAATATAAATGATAATGTGTATCAGAAATGTAGGACTTTGAATGCGTTAGCATTGTTCACTGCTCTCCTTCATGATGCTTTCTATCACCAAGATGGAGCTTGATTTCTCTCACAGATGTAGGCCTAGATAGAGACTAGACAATGGGGTTTTTGCTAGTTCAGTTGGAAAGGAGTCTTGTCATGGCAGCCCAGCAAGCCTACTGATCTAAATGTTCACTTTCCTGGGAAGTACACGAGGATGGGATATTTAAGTCCCCTGCTTGTTTCCCCTGGAGCGTTATTTAACTCAGGAGGTAAGTCAGAACGATTAGTCAGGAGAATACAGGCACTGCTGCAGTTACTTAACTGCACATGCAAAGGAGTTGTATCTCTGCTTTAGCTATCTGCTTGTGCCACCCTCATCCCCTCGGGACTCTTAGTTCAGGGATCTGTATGTAAAATGGAGATCTGGACAAAATAAGGAGAAGACTCAAATTTATTTAGGTATTTATTTCGTCAACAACAGCTGAATCCATTTACTTATTTAATGGCAGTAGGGTAAGACTTTAACCAAAGTCAGCATCTAACTATTTGAGACCCAAGCCTGATGTTGTCAACTAGACTTTCCAAAAGACCCACCCGATGTGCCTGGTAAGTGTCGCCTGACTCTTGAAATGAGGTGCCTGATCATTCCACGGGAATGAGATTCTCCTTCACTAGCTGGGACTCAGTGGCTGCAATTTGAAAAGCTATGAATGGAAAAGGAAAGTGAAAACAAACCAGAGATGTCTGAAGTTACATTTGCAAAGTTAGCACTTTTGTGTTAAAAAAGGTAGGAGGCTTTGACAATATGATCACATCTCATTCAGATTCAGACTTAGATTTTTAAATATATTAAACTTAAAACACATTCATTTTTAACATTTGTGTTTTTAATTCATGAAAAGACTAATTCTACAAAGCTGAAAAAAAGTAATGTTTACAAGGAATTGTAATTTGTAGGTTGGTAGAAGATGAACATTCACATTTTTCTATTGTGAGAATTTCTACATGATCTCCTAAATTTCCTAATACACTGCAGTGGAATATCTGGTTCTCAGATATGTTTTGTGACACTTTAATAAGAGAGTAGAAGAAGCCATTTCTTGCAACAGTATTTCAGGAATAAGTTCACTCATGCAGTGCCTAGAGCAGGGGCGAAAAAACGATAATCTCTGTAAAAGGAGATCAGATATCCAGTGCTCATCCTGAAACTATTCCCTTTGTATTGAAGGCATGTAACTGCTGATTTAATAATCTCTGGGTAGAGGTGTTAGTTTGAACACAGAGACTGCAAATAGTGTGCCATTAGCTGCACTTTCATGAGAGAAGCTGTTTGAAAAGTAAATAAAAAAGTTTATTCTAATGTAAGAGATTCAGCATATGTGATCAAAAGATGCAAGTTTGACACTACATACTGAAAGTGAGACTTCAGTAGTAAGAATATTCAATATGTCAGGAATTCTAGTGGGCTCTGTCTCCATATTATATGGAAACAATTATGAAATTCAAATGTTTATAAACTACATACATGAAACTGCAGTCTTCAGTATAATTTTTAGAGAAAATGAAATATCTTAATACTAAAGTGCTCCTACCCTGCTGTTTGGAGAAAATGGGATAAGAAGTTCCTACAGTGTCAGATGATTCCTGCTTTGTTGAACAATATTGAAATCAGCTTGATTTTCCATTGATGTTTTGTGTTTCTAATTCCACTTAAAAGAGTAAGTGCTGACAATGCAAATGCTGAGCTTATGGATAGAAGGGCTGAATTTACTGAATTGCAAAAAAATAAGGCTTCATACAGAGAGTGGTTTGTCTGGGTTTACTTTATTATTTCGGGTGGGTTTGTTTGGGTTTTTTTTTTATTTTTGACTGGAAAATAAGGTTATGGATTGGAGATATTGCGGTCCCATGAGTGTAATTCTGGCAGCCGGTAAGAGAAGTTAAATAACCAGGCACGCAGCCTGTATGGCTCAGACATGATACTGTCACGATTCAAACAATTTAGATGTTGTTTGAATCTATTTTGCTGTTTTCATCATGTTTTACGGAAGAAATTAGGGAACACAGAGACTCCATTTCAAACTCTTCTGGTTTAATGTACCTTTTCAGAAAAATAAGCTTCTGTATTCAAACAAGTTGTGGAGAGCAAGGAGAAAGACTGATAAAATTGGACCTTATTTGGGTTTTGTTTCCCTGAGAAAGGAAGGGTGGCAGTGACAAAAGACTTAGAGCTGATCTGGGATTTCTCAGCACAATATTTATTTACCATACATCTACTATCAGTTTTGAAAGCAAAAATAAAAATTCTCAGCACGTAAGCAAAACGTTTCAACATTAAGGGAATTCAATCTATCACTTGACCTAAGGAAATACACACACAGAGACCATTTTTGATATTCAGGCTTTCTATCTCAAGCATAAGTGAGAAATATTATTAGCTATCTGAATCTTTAAGAGGGATAGGTAAAGGGAGAAGTTCCCCTTCCAGCCCTAAAAGTTAATGTGGTGTAAGAACAATTTCCATCTGCCAAAGGAAAAATCATTGGTTTCATACTTAAAAGTTACAACATTAAATTGCACTTACTGAGTACAGTAGACTAAGATCAGTCCCTAAGTGTCAACCATTGTGTAGACTGTCACTGTAAAGTAATTTTTCAATCTTTCAGTTAAGCGCACTGTGTAATTTTATGGCTTCGGTCTGCGCGCACGGTTCATGCACAGCTGTGTTAAACAATGACAGGAGCAGCCTGGAATGAGGAAGAGACTACCGGGAGGATCCAGTCTGACAATGAAGCCGACATAGCAAAGGTAAAGGAGGCTTAACGGCTGACAGACACCCATGATTTTTAATTATCCTTTCCCGCGTGCTGGTTGTTGCAACCCATCTCGCCCCCGCACCTCTCCCTTTCTCTACCTTCATCTTTACGGCAAGCCTGCTCCCCCCTCTCTTCTCCACATCCTGAAATGCCCTCGCGTCTCTTTCTCTGCCTTTTCGGTGTCCTGTTTAACTCATCTCCACCTACCCAAAACCCTATCAAACAAAAATAAAAATGTTTGGAACTCGCAGGGTGTTTCCTGACAGGCCGTTGCTCATTCCTCCCCCGTGACTCAACCCTTCCCATCCCCGCTCTCCTCCTGGGTGGTGAGCCCTTCATTTTCACATACACACCCTCACCCTACTTTTCTTTTGTATTTTCAGGCGGTAAGCTCCTCAAGGCAAAGACCATCTGCTCCTTCACTGTGCAATCAGTGCATTAGTGTGTATTCAATACCAATATAAATTGCAGGCCTTTTCAAAATTAATGAGAATGTTTAGCCATAGTAGTACATAATGAACTTTATGGTATTTTTAGCAAACCTTCTTAGATGCAGGTACAACCCATAACAAACGGCAGAGGATCACGGTGTTCTCACATCACTCCTGTACAGTAATACCTCTGGAAAACAAATGTATCAAAGCTGTAGTGGGTATTTCCTAACTTCACTCACTTCCGGGAATTCTGGTATTTAAAACAGTCATAAATTTGGAAATCTGTCAGAAGACAGAAAGAAGAATAAATAAAAAAAACCCCTGTTCTGTTTGTGGGTGGTCATGGGTAGGATTTACAAAAGTGACAAGTAATAGACTGGCTCTTAGATGCTTATCTCAGATTTTTTTTCATCAGTTCAGCCTGTCTCCGGTATATTCAGGATGTCAAGAAGTGAGAAAGAAAAAAAAAGAGAAAGAAAGAAAGAGAGTGAGAGAACAAACTTTATAAAATATTTTGGGGACAATCACAGTGACAGTGCAGGTTTATGGACAGGCTGACAGGTACTCTGAAAGTATTGGCGTACATTCCAGGTTTATTCAGTTATAGCTCATTGAGTATTAGGCACAATGAATACACTGCCAAGTATAATGACATCTTCTTCCTAACTGACACAGAAGACTCCTTCAGAACACATTATTGCACTCTAAAGCAGTCTCGTTTATGATAGTCATTACCTAAATATTTCACACAAGAGATTTATTCTATTAAGAAGCCCTGAAATTTTATAAAATTAATTATATTTTACTTAAGGTTTTTTGATTGGTTCTGGTTAATTAAAAATATGCTTGGATTGCAATAACTTCATGCTGTTTAATTATTCAAATACAGGCTTTTGATTCTTCCATTTCTTTGTCTGTTCCATATAGGTTGCTTCCTCTGTATTACATGTACGTGCTGTAGAAAAGTGAATAAAGAAAAAAACACCAGCGGTGGCACATCTAACTAGTAGCTGTACATCATATAATGTAATCTTATATGGAAATATTTCAGATGCTGCATACAATATTCTAAGATACTCCCAGGTGATAGTCACTGTGTTACATAATGTTCTAATCTTACCAGTGCTTCTCTCTCTCCTTCTTTCAGGCTCTGCAAACTTTCTCACATGCTGAAAGCTAACTTCACACATACGTGCAGGCTTTCAGCATCAAGTGCTAAGGTTTAATTGCTCAAAGAAATGCATATGAGTTAGGCACCTTTGGTCTATTCTAGGCACCTAACTTCACAGTCATGTACAGTGAGGCATTTTAGTTTATGAGCATGATCAGTGATTCAGATCCCCTGTAGTTCAGATTGCTGAGAACCTGCCTCCCTAAGCTGTCAATGGAAAAAAAGGAGTCACAGGATTTAGTCTAAATATTGTGTGTATGGGAACCATATCCAAAGGGGAATAAACCAAATTAGCTTGATTCTCCTCTGACGTGTTTATTAGAAGGTGCAGTATGTTCTGTAATTAATAACAAACAGCAGTTATTAAAATCCACATGTTGAGGGGGAAAAGAATCCCAAACATCTTCCATTGTTTTAATCAAAACATTTTCACCTTGATTTTTTTAAGCCAATCTCTTTTGCATCTGTGAAAATTTTGGCAGTTCCATTCTTGAAACATCTAGCTGGAAAAGAAGTGTTTTCTGGGAACATTGCACAAAGTGCTGACATAATTTTAAAGAAAAATTATCTGGCCTTGTATGCTGCACTGCACAGAAGTATTGTAAACTATCACATAATCCAAAATCAAGGTTTTCTGCCTTGTCGCTTTAAAGGAAACAACCAATAAAAGTCTTGAACTTTAACAGGTCAGAGAGACCACATTCCTTACTGGAGTGCAGACTGGCTGCTTTAAGGAGGCTGAACAAACTGGTGATTTTTATGAAAATAATTTCTAGTGAAGGAATTTCCTCATTTGGATTTTCTCACCAGAGGTGGGAACTGTAAATTTAAAGGCAAAGACAAAAACCACTAGGGAAGAGAAGCAGAAGTCTCACAGAGGAAAAACATAACAAAACAAAAGCCTCAAAAAAACCAACCCAGAAACAAACTCAGATCACTTTAGGGGAATGCAGTTAACACTTAAAAGTACTGGGTTTTTTCTAGGTATTCATTTAGGGAAATAGACTAAGCCACTGTGTTTTTAGGGAAGAACAAACAGCCGCAACTAATGGTTCCCATGGAAGACTCCTGTAGGCTGTAAAAGTCTGAATAGCTGAGTTCTTGTCCATATGTGCAATTTTGTTCAATTCATCTTTATAACTACGAGAAGAGGTGATCCCATAGAAATTACCTATACATAATGTGAAAAAGAAAGAAGATAACTAAAAGGCTACTTCCACAAGTTAGTAATTTGCATGCGGTTCAGAATAGCTTTTAATGAGAAGAACCTCACAAGAAAAAGCCACATCAGAACCTGTGTTCCTGACACTGGTGAACTGTGAGATGCGGTGTCTTAGCAGTAAAATACTTGTTGTTCAGCAGTGACTAGACAAGCTGAATGGCTGTTTTAAATGAGGTACAGATCATATCAGTCAACTGTGCTGCTACTGCTGCTGAATTTTGGGAAATGATTTGGAACGAGTTAAAAGAACTGTGTTTCAAGGAACCATGACAAAGAAAGCAATTAAACTTGTCACAACTTTTATTACAATCGATGCAGAGCTAAATAAAAAATGTGTCCTCTGACACAGAAAGTCCTAAGCCACAAAGCACTGGAAACTGAGGAACTGCATAAAGTATCACTCTATGAACAGTAGGTAAGATAAGTCTCCAGTTTGATCTAGCACAGTTTTTCTTATAAAGCACATCTTTCAACAATGATGAGAGGGAAAGTAGCACTAGTCAGTGAAGCCTTGTATCCAGCAAAACTGATTTTTTACTTACTGCATCCAACTGTGCATGTCAGACTCTAAATGTATTTCATTTGGCAAAGCACTGGAACTGTTACACTCTCTCTGAGCCAAATTCTGCCCTTGGCTTCAGGCACACAGCTCCCATTGACGCCAGTGGAAGTTGTACAGAAGGAGATGGATTGTGTAAATTAGACATGCTCTTGAGATAGCAAAGGAAGGGAGGTTCACTGCTGGACCCCAGAGTGGGGGTTCACCAAGGGCCAGGGAAGTCAATCTCACCAGTCAGTCCTTCTCAACTCATCAGAGCAATGGCTTGCAAGATCCATAAAATAAGTAGCTCGTACACACTGCTTGAAAAATAAAAGGATTTTCTCAGCCTTTGAGGCAGGCCTTCCCTTCACTCCTTACCTCAGAAGCAGTCCATCCTCAAAGCATTTTGGTTCTGTACTGTAATTGGTGAAAGGTGTTGCCTTTTCCTCAAAACTGCATTTACCCAGACCTGTCCAAGACCCTTTCTCACCTACACTGTCATAACCCACATCATCCTGCTGCCAGCTACGTCCCTGCTTTTTTCCCTATCCTGGCACTGGTTATTCCCTTTGACTTTGCTTGTTGTTTGACTACTTTTGATTTCTTTCACTCCTAGAATTAAAGGATTTTTTTCTAATTTTCTCATAAGTTTAGAGTAACACATTTTGTGTCATGCAAACTTTAACGGATGGGTGCTTTAACTTGGACCTCTCAGTTAAACCTCAGTGACAGCAGAAAAGGCCTCTAACCATAATGGAAATTAGCCCAACTTACTGCAGTTCTCCCACATCCATCTTCTTAAGCAAAAACCATGCTGTTCTGAAAATCCCAAAAGTCCTGGAAACCATAGTGGGCTTGCAAAGAAACAAATACCAGAACCAAATCAATAGCACCAATTCCAGTTTACTTTTTTACATGCTTCTAGTACATAGATAAAAAATTCTCCTTAGGTCACATTTACAAATGCAGTGAAGGTCAGATTCTGCTTTGCTACTCACATCCCAGGTTCTGCTTCTCTTGAAGATGAAATAGATATGTTTAGCAAGTGGATGAGAAGGCTGCAGCTTAAATTTTATGGATCTATTTATTAAGGAAAAATCTTTTCCTTTATTATTTTTTATTTATAAATATTGTCACACCAGAAGAATAAGCTGTACTGTGCAGGTACTTACAGGGAAAAAAAAAAATCTTGTTAAAAACTAACCCAATGTAAATAAGTTACAGACTTAGACCCAGAATAGCTTGTGAAAAAGATAAAGCATAATAAAACAGAGATAAGAGTGTGATGGAAGAAGTGAGTGACTAAATGACTGAGGTATGTTGGGTTTGTATGTTACAAGATAGAATTGTATTTTTTCCAGTTCTTTCTATCAGTTAACATCAGTTTGTTTGGGGGTTCCTGCCTCCAACCAGCAGACCCTCTGCCACTTTCAAGCAGGGAAAGATCAATTTTCAGTTGTCTCACAATGACTGTTTTGGTCTCCAGAAAAACTTCAGTCCACCTCTTGCTGCTGACTGGAAGCATTGTATAATCTCTTCAATACATGTACACTCAGTGACTTCATAACATTAGTGCCTGGCTTGTTATAGAAAGTGTTTTAAATACATAATCCTAGCAAATATAAAACTTTCTGTAAGCCAAGAGGGAGGTCAGTCTTCTCTTGTTTCTTCTCTGTTTGACAAAAGCAGCCTTCAGTGAAGTATTCCAGGATCCAGTTGTTTGCTTCATCCAAGACAAATCTTAGAAAGGACTTGAAACATCTTAATGCTCTGTAAAGTCACTATCTGCCTTGCTGGGCAAATATGGGTACACCATCCTTTTCCCCATTTCTCCTTGTGTTGCTACTAACAAGATCTTTCAAAATATTCGGTCATTAATTACAAAGTTCCTATGAATAGTCCATTGGTTTCACACATACGCATGCAATCTACTACTGACAGGGTTTCTAAGTGACTCCAGAGATTTTTTTTTTGCCACTGGATTTGTGAATAAAATTGCTGAAAGGCAGATCTGTGTGACATTGATATTAGTCCTTTGTTCAAATGAAGACATGGTCACTTTTTGTTATGTCCCTCATTCTAAAAATCCACTACCTATAAATCAGATATCTGAAAAACAAATTTTCTTACAAATGACATCTTATAAAACCTCCTTATCAACACTGAAGGTTCAAAGGAGTGAAGAGATACCTGCCAGCCCTGTTTGATGAAGTATTTTCTTGAATTATCAGCTATCAGGGATCTCTTCAGTACTCCAAACCCTCCTGACTGGCTTGTCACCTTTTAAAATCTTTCAATCTATCTCTCCAAAAAATAAACAAACAAAATCCTTCTTTGATCTTTGCAAATAACCAAGGTAGTTTGGTGGAAGGTTTTTACAGTTTTTTGTACTCATTTAGCAACTCCTAGACACCATAAAAGACCAGCAAGTGCCTTAAACACACAGGGCTCAGCAGAAAGAGGGAGAGGCTCCTGTAATCCAAGCCATTATAAGCCCTTACGTTTCTCAATTTACATTCCATATATACAACAAAAAACTGATCTGAGAAATCACTTCCTCCTCCAATTATCTTTCCAATTATCTTTCCTCTTTCTAATTCTCTTTAAGTATAAGTTGCTTATAAGTTAAGCAAAAGAATGACAAATATGTTCAAAGGTAAATATTTTTCACTTGATTGATCAATTTCTACATAATTTAGGGTATAAATGCTAGAATAACAAATTGCTCACTTGTTTTACTTATTTCTACTTATTATGAAAAATGTATAAAAACCTCTGTAATTAGTGAAAAGAATTGAAATTTTATATGAAAGAGGAGGACAGAATTAGTATTTTATGTGTCATGGGTAAGTAACTACAGTTCTTTATCCAAGGACTGTTAACAAAAGTGCAAGAGATATTTAACATCAGGAAACTTCCCAGATAATGAAGTTTCTTTGCAGATTAGGTTATACCAAATCTTAAAGATCCAACCAGTTAGATGCAACAATTAATCCCAACAGCTGCTTTTCGCAAATAAAACTTCCTTTATCAATTTTACAAGCAAGGAAAAAGAACAGGCTTGCTAAGGCTAATTCAGATGAATAACAGAATCAAACACAGACTACATCTAGTAAAAAAAGGACATCTTCTATCAAAGATTTTCAGCCATAGAAAAAGATGAGTTAACAGATATTTTCCCTTTTTGAATATTACTATTCTTGTAAGGTTTTTTCAGACTATTTCTTTAGTGCTTCACTTCAAAACATGCTTCTTTCCCTGTTGATAAGGCTGGATTAAGCATTAGCAATTCTTTTGGTGACCTTTTATGTTCGTAAGTGCTAGAACCCCGTTGAAGTTCACCTGATTCATTGTGGCTTAATTCCCCACTGCTGATGATTACAGTGGGAGCCATTCTCTAGTGGGTTAGAGCAGAAAAGACCCAGGGAGGAAATGTTAGTGGCAGCCAGGTTAATAAGGGAAGTTTATACTGAAGTTTTTGTGGGAATGTTGGTTTTTTTCATAGCAGTAAAGGGCAGCACTCAGAAAGCTAATTTGGATAGCACTATGAACACCAGCCTGTTCATAGAAATTTACTTCTCTGAGGTCTTTTCCATCTCACTGTTACTGATTTTTTTTTTCTGCTTCCATTGTGCATACCATATGATTTGTAACATTCAGTCACAGTTGAGGTCAAGCCCCGAGAACTGCAATTCAGTTGAAATAACTGGATTTTGTAGTTACTCGGTAATAAACCTGGAGCCTTCTGTGGCTCAGAGAAACTTGGTCTCTCTGGAAGAAAGACCTCTTAGAGCTCCTCTTACAGTAGAAGCATTTGAATTTTTAATATTTATTGCAGATCTTAACAGAAATTCTATAAGGTACTTTCCTTCAGATATGAAAGAAACATAAAGGCCAAGTTTGATTTTTCTTTACCTGTTTATGCAATTTCCCGAAGAGGTAGACACACGATTAATTTCTCAGTAAAGTAAGAATAACAATGTGATGGAAATGCATTGATCTATTTAATGAAGGATTGCAAAGTCAGCATCATTGGAGAAACAAGGATTATTGATTCTGTTAAGTAACATTTGGAGGATTTTATTCTTTGGCTTAGAATTAAAGTCTGTCCCATACAAAAAGTGACCTACCAAAAAGCTTGTAGAAAGATTTGAATACCTAGAGACCGCTATCTGTACATAGATAAACAACTGTGTATTGCAATCTGGTATAAGATATATCTTGCTCTAATAAAGAAAATAGAGCACATTGCATAAAAATTGCCAATAGCAGCATATTCAATGCATACATGTTCTTCCATGATTCATAAGGGAAATAAGCACATATGCCTACTATTTTATTTACAGCATATACTGGAAAGCAGCCAAAATCATGATAAAGATGGACACAACAAACCAGCCTGCTCCTTCTAGTAGCAGGACGCCTAGGACTAGTGAGGCCCAGACAATTAATAGGACTGGTTCGGTTTTGACCAGTTAACAATTAATAGAAACCACCTGGCTTCTGCTATAAAAGGCAACACAAGACTAAAGAAGATGCTCTTGAAAAGCTGTGGAAAACAGGAAAGAAAAATTAATAATAATAAAAAAAATAATATTGAAATCTTAAAGGATTAAACCTAGAAGCCAGTGTTCCTGTCAAAGAACTGGAGCAGTAGAAACGATTGTGTGTAAGCAGGCAGTGTTTATTTTAGGACATGTGTTTTGAATACTTCCCCAGGCAATGATATTAGCTATAGTAGCCTCCTCAGGACTCTCATTGCCTAAGCATGCCATCCTTTGAGTTATCCCCAGGTTGCTATGTGTCAGAAACATTTTCATAAAACAGAATCTTTTACCCACTTTCAGGGCAAGTGCTGCTATTTGCAGGAAAAATGCAGACCCCAGCAATTTTGGAGGCACAGCATACATTAGGTGTTACAGCACCTCCACCGAATTTTAAAAGGCCAACTATCTGCACCAGCTGGGGTGCAATGCCAACAAGTTCTTTCTTTCACCAGCTGACATGCCCGACATGCTGCCTGAGCATTGGCACCTTCCTCTCTTGTGAGTCACTGCTCCAGGTCACGACTAGCTCCGTGCTTTCCAGGATCCTGGAGTCGCTTACGCTTTTTTCACTGGAGCGGCAGGACCTGGACTTCCTCCGCGGAGTCCCTTAGCAGGAAAGACTGAGAGCTGAATGTCAGCTGCTCACCACCACAGATACGTCCAAGTAACCCGGACTGCATGAGGAAACACTAGCCCTTCATAAGCCTCATTTTCTCTTTTACTTGATGTTCTCTTCCCTCCCCAAGAGCTTTTCACTATTTCTAGCATCCTCCTCTTTATTCTGAATTCATTCTCCCCAGCAGAAGACAGGTATTTTCCAGCTGAAGTGCAAGCTACAGGTGCCCTGGGGATGCTGATCGTGTAGTCCTTGTTGGCCTGGGGCCACCTGGCCTTAAAACAACTGGCCCTTTCTAATCTGTCTTCCCTAGAAGACTCATATCACTATCACCACGGGGCTCCTTGTTAGCATGAATCAACATGTACGCTGTTCTCAGCAAATATCACACTAACTTTTCCTCCCGTTCCAGGAAAAATTAAGCCCCTATGGCCTCGGGGTTCTATATAGCTGAAGTTTTGGCAACACTGTCCAAACTGGCGCTTCTGTCTATCTCCTGTGCTCATTAAAAGCATCTGAGAATATTATCTGATTATATTAATTTCTGTAATATTAAAGATAAAGTAATAATCTAGAGAAAGACTGATACAATTTATGGTACGGGTCTGTACACACTTTACTTTGCTATGTAAGTTGTTTTCCACTTTCCTCTTCCAAATAATATACAATTGTGTGGCAGCAGGTAAGGCATTTCCACCACCTACATTTTGTGACAAATTCTAAGTTTGGATGTAGTCTCAGAGGAGACAGGTAGAAAAAGGAAGGTGAGAAAACATTTTTTAAAAATATTTCTGGGGGGAACAATTAATCATCTTTTACAGGTGCTCAAAGAAGAGAAGAAGCCTCACAGATCATCACTCTTTATTAAATCTCTGCAGCGATCTCAGCTGCAATCCCTACAAAGAAAACTGACATTGCTTTTACCTAAAGGCAAAGCTACAGTGAGCCTTCACACAGGAACTTGTGTGCTGCAGTAGACTGAAACCCAAATAGCTCTAGCAGTAGAGAGAGGTGTGTGATGCAAACTCAGGTGGGAAGGGGGGCTGGCTTATCCCTGTGCACTTCCAGAGGCTCTGGGTGAGACCACGGACTGGAATCTTCCTTGGGTTATTCTATCAGTGCTTAAATCTCCCCTCAAGCTGAGCAGACAGAGCAAGATTGGAAAGTCAGATCTAATCTGACATCGTCACATCAGTCTAGTGCTTCTGATACAGCAAAGGAAAGAGGCTACATGGACATAAGGCAAGTGTTTACCAGAATTACCAGTTACGAGTGATTCCTGGAAAAATTGCTTCAGTAGGGCATGACAGCACTAACTGAAATGATTAAGCCATTTCATATGCTGTATTCCAGGCCAAAGTCTTTACTTTGTTGTTGTTGTTGTTTGCTCTTTTTATGAAAACCAGCCTTTTCAACTGAGCTGTATATATGTCCATTTATCTTGTAAATATTTGGTCCCCAGTACACTCTAGTACTGGAAAAAGAGCCCAAACACTTTTGAATGAACCCATAGAAAGATGAACCCTCCACTCCAACACCATCCTGCCAACAAATATTTAGTATCATATTTTCTTACATTAATCCCAGACCCACCAAAACAACACATAAATGTTTCCATATGGTTTCCAAATAAATCTCCCATATCCCGTATTCCATAAATTGTTCCCTCAAGAGATATAAGCTAAAGAAGGTTAGTCATCTATTCCAGCTCTCGTGGGGGCACCAGACCTGATTTTCCAGGCTTTGGGCTCAGGCAACTCCAATGAAGTTAGCATCTCCCAGAAAATAACAGTCGTGGGATTGGTGTGAGCACAAAGAATCAAAGCCACCATCTTTCACCCCCAGACTGAAGTGGTATGAAGATTTTTCTCCCTCTGACAGGTTCAGATCAGAAGGATCAGGCGAGCATGCTCTGGCAACGACCAGCCAGCTTGTAGGTGGTGCCTGACGGACCCTGGCATGGGCTACCAGGGCTGCAGCTCCAGCAAGATCCCTCAGAGACTGTATCTGCACTGGGCTAGTGGGACACAAAACCCTACTTCTGGCTGTAATTTCAGACTTCCCTTATATATTCTGTGGGACTATTTGTAACATTTATTTATAAATGATGAATATTTCACCACAGTTTGTTAATGCATTAGCACGGAAGGAATGCGTGTGAACAAGAAATTCTTACAAGCCTTTGGCTTGTGCGGCATAAAACATTGTCTCATACCCAGTCTCCCCATAGACATCGGCTTCTGCTTTAAATAGTCTAACTACAACTACCTGAGTATAATATAAATGGCACAACCCTTATAAATGCAGTGAATACTCAGCCCACAGGATGGCTAGAGTAGCTGAGTAAAGCAGCAGTTCGTTACAGTCACACTCTTTGTTATAACTCATTATAGTAATGAATCACTTTAAAGATATATTCCTATAATTCAGGGAAAAGTTTTCCAGTAGAACTAAAATTCCCTTTGTGGATCTAATGTGTATGAGATAAGGTTCGGAAACTTTATTTGTAATCCGATTATTTTTCTCAACAAAACATGCGCATCCATATAAGTCTGCACATAGGATTAATACGTTTTCCTGACTTTCAGCTTTCTTCCTTTTTTTTTTTTTTTTCTGGAAACACAAGAAATACTTCAGGAA
This sequence comes from Aquila spilogaster, assembly GCA_024606505.1. Lineage (NCBI taxonomy): Eukaryota > Metazoa > Chordata > Aves > Accipitriformes > Accipitridae > Aquila > Aquila spilogaster. The sequence goes on along the minus strand of JANHGO010000033.1, from coordinate 1,621,587 downwards.
AGGGAAACTAATTTGGCTTGATTTCAAACCAGAAGGGTTTTTTCCTCCCAGAAGAACAAGATTTAAAATGAGTGCTGGGGAAATGGTTCTTTGCAAACCTGAGCATGAATATGAACCGTAGCTTTGTATTTCCTGATCAGGATGGAAACAGAAACATGGACCCTTCCGACCTAAACCCTAAAATTAACTCTGAGAGCACCATTCACAAACATTTCCTCAAGTCAGCAGGGGAGAAGGGCAATGAAAGGCTTGATGAGAGCTTGGTGAATAAAGAGGAAATAAGGGAGGGACAAGGGAAATGACAGTGGACCCTCAATCCCATACAAACTCTTTTTTAGTTCTCCTTCATATGCATACATTGTAGTTATTAGCATGACCAATTTGCAAAGAAGGATTTAGTTGCCCCAAATGTGGACATGCCTTTTGCACAACACTTTAGACTCCCTAGGCTCATGCACTGGAGAAAGAGCTATAACCATGCTTAGTTTTTTAAGTGAAATATAATTGGAAAGGCAACAGCAATAACAATATTACCTTAGTCAGGTCTATGAAAGACACCTATCACTAATTGTTTATTAATATTTTTGTTACTTAAACTGTCTTGGGTTAGGCCTGCTGTGAATAAATTGTAAGGTCAAAGAGCAAGTTGTTTATATCAGTGACTAGACCAGATTATTACACTGAGAAATGGTCAGCACATCCTGTTATTGCTAGTACCAGCAAAAACATCACATGAAAAGAACTAGACAGACCAGTTGCTTGAGTTCTCAAAAGGTTTTATTTTTAGCCTAATGACAAAAATGTCTGTATTTGCACAGGAAACCAGAATGATTGATAAAAGGGAGTGGAAATAAAATTCTTCATTTAATTTTCAGTGATACATTAAAGGCTAGTCCCCCAGAGTGTCAGAGAAGTTTTAGTGAACCTTAGAAGGATGACTTTTCCACCAGCCCCCCATCACCCCCCAATCCTCTGGTCAAGGAAGCTCCTACATACAAATCAATTCCTTGTGCAAGTTAGAGCATTTTCAGAACCACTCTTAGCTGTGCCAGCAAATAATGATGCTACAGAGAACAGCTGGCATAGCCAGAAGAGCCTGTCCTTCCCCCAAGGCATTTCAAGTTGGCCCTCTGGGAACAGAGGCAGAAAGCGGATAGATGTCTTGCTGTTCCCCAGTGGAGTCTTTCACTGTTGCTGTAAATTGCTTTAAGCTCTTTTTGCTACAGTTGTGCAAAAGGTACTTATTTGGGGTTAAGAACATGGATCAAAATGTAATCACCCTGGACCAAATCATCAATACCCACTTTCCATGGACCTCAGCAAGGCTTCCACACATATTAGGGCCACCTTCCAAGTACTAATGGCAGCTCTAACTTCTAGATTATTTTTGCCCAAGCTAAACTAACATTTGAGAACATGCTGTGGTAAGAAAAACAGGTAAAGTTCTGCCTACACTGGCATCAACAGTAGTTTTGCTATTAACATAGTACCAGCAAAGCTAGTACTTCACTGAGTGCAGTAAAAAATAAAATATTTCATTTCTTTTATTGAAATTAGCATTATGCTTCAGTTCTGAATGTTCGGAGAATGTCCGTTGTTGTTAATTAAGTTACTTATCAGTGCTTCAGAAATGCCCTAAGGTTTCAGTCAGGAGCAGTGCCCAGTTCTGCTGTAAGTTAAATGAAACGAAGTGGAAAGGGCTGTTTCAAAAGAAATACTAGGGCTTGCTCCTATACCCCCGTATCCATAAGATCATAAATCAGAATGCAGGATCAAGTGTTTTGGGAGGAGTTGCTCATTTCAGGTGTATTTCCAGTGAAAGAACTGGAATGTCCAGGTTTGTAGGCACAGAGCTAATTGTTGGGGATTTCTGAATTCCTTTAGCAGTGTCCTCCGTAACTTGATGGCTACTTGATTTAAAGCTGACCTGGAGATTTCAATTAAGCTAGTACTTGGGGAATTTCTGTTGTTGCTATTTCGACCATTTTTTTAAAAAGCATAATACTGCAACTTGCTCATTAATTACAGCTATGTCTGTTTCTTGTGCATCTTCATTTTCTTTAGATAGGGAATGCAATTCACCCTCAGTTAAAAGCCTCCATTTGCTTTACAAGAGCCACTTTATTGTGGAAACACTGACACCAAGGGAGGAGATATTTGTCTCAGCCTGAAATACTGGAACTTTGGGTGTGCAAAAGGGAGAGATACAGATGTGTGCTGTAGCTGGCAGAAGCATGGATGTGATACAGAGAGTCTGGGAGCTGGGGAAAGGCAGCTCAGAATCCTTCTCCTTAGCCGGTAAAGGAGTTTTACAGTGACTACACACAGCCTTGTCCATTCAGTAGCTGAAATCGTTTACACAGGAATTTACATAAACATTAACAGAAAAGGTGGGAACAGTCTTCAGTGAGGCAATCTGATCCTGCTTTTTTGCTCTGCAGTTCTGGGGCTTTACATGAAGCAGGTATAAACGACATGTACACAAGTGTCTTCCGCTATGCTGGGGCAGACTTTCTTAAGAAGACATGCCAAATTTTCCAAAACTTCCAGAAAGACCTAGGAGAGGAAGGAGACAAAAGTACAAACAATTTGCTCTTTAATACCATGTCTGGGCTGGCTGAAGTCCTCAAGCAACCTCATTCACATCAAGGGTGAGGAAGGGGAGATTTTAAACCTTTCTTCCAAGCTCAAGAAGTGACAAAGAACAAGCCTTTTCTTCTTGTCTGGAGACTTTGGGGACTGGAGAGAATATGGCCAACACTCCCATCTTGATTCCACTTTGAGGGATGGGATCATCCAGCAACAGGAATCTTCTCTGTGTGTTTTTGAGAAAGCAAATTGAACGAATGAAGCTAGAAGAGCACAGCAGTTCTATGTGCTATTTTCTTTAGCAACTGAATGACTGCTTGTGGTTAGCTTGTAAATCTTAAACCTCCTCGCTTCATTTAAAAGATTGAAAGATACAGGGACACTATGGTAAACTGGATATATAAGTACTTCGTACACTGGAATATTTATCATTAGTGTTTATTAAGGAAAGCCATTTGAAAGGCATTTTGTGGAGCTAAAGACAAGACTGACCTGAAAAGTATGCAGGTACGTTATTTCAGCAAAGAACCTGAAACTAGTCAAACAAAGAAGGAATTCTGGAATACATACAAACAGCATAAGTCATTTAAAGCCAACACACTGTGCTTATAAACTCTGGCTATTTTTAAAAAGAATAAACGGAGAAGATACGGGAACACAAGGAAAAGGAAATAAGATCAGATTATTTGCTTCCTAATAGCCATACTTTTCTGTTTGTCCTAAGAAAGGTCTTTAAGCTCAAGCTTAACTGCAAGCAGTTGGTGATGCTTCAGGACAACTGAGTGATCAGAGCATGGGCTGTGGAAGAAAGCAAGTCAGGAGGGACTTCTGGGGACAACATCACATATCCCAGTAATGCAACACCCTGAAAAGGACATATGGAACCTCCATTATTTTTTTCTTATCCATTAAACAGCTCCAGAGATACTTTTCCTCTGTTTCCTTGAGCTATATGGTGTCTGTCTTGTAGCTAGTTCTCAGTTATCTGAAGATTTTGGTAGGCAGCTTGTAAAATCAGGAAAATTTTCTACCACAGTCATTGAATATTTTACAGTGCTAAGATAGGTCATTTTGTCATCAAAGTACTTCCATAAGATACATGGGTTTTCTCTGATTTAAACCCAGAACAAATACTGGTTGAAGATAGATGTCAATGCCAAAAAATCAAAAGTTCAAATTCCAGCAACAGAGTATAATCCTATCTTGAATGGGGCCTATGTGTTGTATTTCTATAGCTAACACGGAGGTCTTGTTTTACCAGTGCTTTACTACAGTGCCTGTACACATTCTCATGCCAACATCACCTCCTGGAATTCAACTGGTTTATATTTGCTTTTCTCCTAGGCCCAGGCAACAGTGTGGAAGTGTCATAGGTTCAGCTGCAGCAACAAGGTATGAAGAGGAGGCACTATAAAGAGTAGCAAAGAGGTGGAGTGATGAAAGATGAGGTGCTGGGGCAGAGCTGCAAAGAGCCCTGAAAACGCATCTGCAGAGTAGATGTAAGAAGCCACATGATAAGATAAAGTGAACAGTGTGGGGTAAAGAAATAATAGTTTTTAAAGAAGCTGAGATAAAAAGAGCATAATTTTGAAAATTAATTAAATGTCCTAGGGGTTAGGCTGGAGGAGGGGGGGGAAAGAAATGCCTGGAGTAAAAAAAAAAAAAAAAAAAAAAAGAAGAGGAGGAGGAGGTAAATAGCAGCTGTGGAAAGGGTTGGGAATGCTGATGATTGGGCAGCCGATGCATGCTTTTTCATTTTGTGCCAGGCTCTATAAATCTTCCCTGTTACCCTGAACCCAGAGGTGTGGAAGCTTGAGTATAAATTCAGAAGTTTGGATACTTTTCCAGATCTTACCTAAATCATATAAACCTCCTTATATCTCAGCCAGAAATAACTTAAGAACTCATTTTTTCTCATGCTACTTAGCACAGCTGGATGGATTATTCATCCTCAGTAATACTCATAGCAAATACAACCTTTTTTCTGTTTGAGAATCATTTGTGAATAGGCTTTGAGCCTGATCTCCAAAATGTGAAATGCCTCTTGATCCTGTTGATTCCTCTGAGCTTTTTTTTTTTTTTTTAATGTAGTCACTGTCTGACATTAGCATTTTGCACAAGTTAGGTGAGTAGACTCTAACTTGTCTCAGCACCATCAAATGTGGACTATATTTGACTATAAGGAGAACATGAGGAAATATGTAAAGGTACAGTCTCAGTCTTGCAGCTGCTCTCTAATCTCAGCTTTTCTTTCATAGGCTCTACTGTAAATGTTGCTCGACTGTAACTGATAACTGCCTGAGTTTGCAGAAAGCCTGAAGCAGTGGCTCTAGAGGTGTGATGGCATTCTTTGTTTCAAGAGGAGTTAAGTAAGTTGTTTTAAACATCAACAATAAGTTTCTTTCTACACTGTTCAAAGCATGTTTTGGAAGGAGAGGAAGTATCTGAACATGCAGATCCACACAGACGCCTCTGAGTGTCTGTTCATTTTGGTATGCTTTTAATAACACATGGGAGGGGTGAAGAGTGCAATTGTTCTTATTTTCCTAATGGGAGGGTTCAGCTTTCAAAGGTTTGGGAAATGCCAACCTGGGGGTTCAGATACTGTGCAGTTTAAGTATTCACTGCCTCCTATTTGGAGCATGTTATTGGTTAGCTAAGTCACGGGATATTCTTCCAGCTCACTAATTGGGTTAGTGTATCCCTTTAAACAGAGGAATAATGAACGCTCTTGTTTGTAAAGGAATAGCCTCGTTCGCATGCAAATACGGGTATTCACACAAATCAACCATTCCTCAAACCTCCTCAGGAACAAAAACCTTTCTGTCTGAAACTGCAGGAGCAGCAGATAACAAGGGGCCTTGATATGGATAGATCAAACAGCCATTTCAAATTCCTGCAAATGTTCATGAATACTGTTGTACAATATTCAACCAGTTCTGGCTTTTCCTGCATTATGGAAAAGAAAACAAAAAGTTAAAATAGGATGTAAAGGAATGAAGACTATGAAATAGTTGTGCTTTCCAAACCAGTTCATGTATTCTGGTGTAGTACTTTTCAGGTCGTTGCCCTGTATTTGAAAGACAAATGATTACAAAAAATAAATTATGTTAAAACACTTTTTGGGATTCATTGTTTGTTCAAATTGGACATAGCTCAAGCCCAAACAACAGACCCAATAAGCATGAGGTAATCCATAATTTCAGATGCCTGAAAATTCGAGATACACAGTATCAAAGCAGACAAGAAATAACACTTGCCATCTGAAGGTTTACCAGAAATTCTTTGCTGATTCTCCAAGACTCCTCAAAGAATGAGTTATGTCCTCATCTGGCTATAAAAATAGCTGTTTAGCCATAAAGTATTATACAAAAGTAAGTGAAAAGAAAAGAGCCTTGCAAAGAGTGACAGCTCCGAGGGCAACTTGGCTCCCTTTCCTCACTCTGTTTTTATAGCTGTAGGAATTCCTTATTACTTTTTCTCAAGCTGTCATCAGAGCAACAGAACCCGCTGTTATTTGGGTTTCTCTTCTCTTCAGATGGAAAGAAAGGGATGTAATAAAGGCAGGTCATGAGCAATAGGTTGTAATCTATCCACAAAATGGCCCCACCTTGCCATTTGTTCCCTTGTATTGTGTTCCAACAGACTCCCAGTAAATATGTCTGCTTCACATTGATCATCACTGATAGTAGCATCCTTAATAGTGACTCCATCTTGACAGAAAAATGGTAAGCGCCATTGTGCTCCAACGTTTTTGTCTCTTTCTACAGCCACTGCAAAACAAAGCTGTTAATTTATCTGGTGAAAGACATGATGGTGAATGTTATGTACAACCCAGATGTTTCCCCACTGATTTCTTAAATAGGAGCACATAATTGTGATGATTGGGAGGCCATTGATTCAAACTACTTGTAAGCAAAAGAAAAAGAAGACCTCAGCTTACACTTTCACTGTGACAAGCTTCTTTGCGTGAGATGTCTGTCGTTCTGTTCACTGTTTTATCAACCTAACCAGTCAAATAATTCGCCCAGTTCTTCTCCATCTGTTCTCTCACAACAGTGTTAATGTTCACTTAAATAAGCGTAGCAGCATTAACCTTTTGAACTCTTTGTCTCTCGACTCTGCTCGGATCAGGTTTGTGGTCTAGAAAGTTGACTCTTCCCTCAACTTTGTGACAGATTTTCTTATTATCCCCTGCTGACCTGTAGAGAATTGCACTGGCTCAATTCCTGAGGCACCTAGAAGTTTCAGATGGACTCAGCCTCCCTATCTGATTGCCTGTCATGAGAAGTGTCCGTGGTATGCTTTTTATTTCAGTTTATTCCCTTCCTCTCAATAGATATAATGAATTCTTTTGCACTCTTGCACTCTTCTTTTCAGCAGGCTTGCATATCACATTTTCATCCGCAATGCAAAGACTGCTTCAGAAAATCTGTCTTCAAAAAAAATTTTGACAGCACACATAACGACAAGTGCATTAATATGTGCTTTATATGGATCTGATTTTACTGATACTGTCCACAGTAAATTGTATATAAGTTGCACAAGCCATTACTTCTGTGATTCAATCTTTCTATTTGCATAAGTACTATTAGTACTGATAACTAAGCCTGATAAGTTAGGCTTAGATAGAGCAAAATGTTGACAAAGATGGCTACTCTTCACGCACGAAAACTGTGGAAGGAATTATGACTCTAGAGCAAAGCTGAAGATTTGGATAGTGCCACTCAACACAGAGGCTGGTAAGTAGCTAAAAGCATAAGCACGTTTAAAAAGTGGTTTGGATAAAAAAATTACAGACATTGGTGAATCTCCAGTAACAGTCCAGGTATGTATTTTTAACCCCTAATACAAATATGACTTAGGTCAGCCACTTTCCACTGACATAGGTTGATTTCTCCTCTTTCACCGACAGCTGTGCTAATATGAATTACATCACATTAGCCGTGCGAGTTACCACAAATCAGCTGGCCTGTAGTAAACTGGGGTGAACTCTAGACCAAGAAAGGGTTTTTTAGATAGGATTGGTGGTGCTGTTTGAGTTATGCTCAGAGCCAGAAATATAAACACTCAGAAAACTATGGGCAAACAGTTGAGGTATGACCTTGGGAGAGTGTTTGCGGGGGGAATATAATTGGAAACAATGCTTAGAATATGGAGCAAGGAAGCTGCTACCTGCTCAATTTCGACCCTGTTTGGAAAGCACACCTTTGGTATACTTTTTACAAATGAACAGAAATAAGAATTTGTCTTTGTCATCTAAGGACAATGGTCAAAATAAAGGCTGGCACTAAAAAAGAGATCCCAAGAATGTGGTATAATGCATAAAGAGTGTAGAAGTAGAAAAAAATACTAGGATCTCCACCCTTTTAGTACACCTATCCCATTGCAGCAACTTCTGGTTTCGCAGCAGTTTCTGTTTTCTGTGCTCGAGGGTTTATGCTCTAGTCTGTAGCTCCTACAGCAAGCTTTCCCCTGCCCCAATCTGGGCTTGTTCCGCTGAGAAAGAGCTGTGAGAATGACTGCACAGAGAAGAGAAAGGCCAAAATTACAAAGTTGAGATTGCTTAGGTGGGACCATCTATAACTCAAGGATTCAGGAGGGAAAGCACAAGCCTAGAGAGGAAAGGACAAAGCCAGGTGCGGTGGGAGTTAGGGCGGTGAGGTCCCAGACAGGAATCTCAAGCTGAGCTTCAGTGTCATCGCCGGAGACAGTGGCACCTCCCGGGTGCTGTGGGGCCTCTGGGAGAGCCGTGAGGGCCAGCCCTGCCCCTTCCTGGCGAACACTGGTCCGGGCAGCAGCAGCTTTTTGCTTGCCTTTTTCATCAGAGTGATGAGCACGCGAGTGCTTAGCCTAACACTTATTGATTCCAGCTACCTTCTGTGCGTGCTAGCCTGGGAAAAACTGCTTTACGCAGTTTCATCGCGTATGTTACTCTTGCAGAATACCTTTGCATTTCTCTGAAGACACCTGAACAAGCCAATGAAAGAGGGCCCGTAAGGAAGACGAGGAGCAGAGAAGGAGCACTGCCGTGACTTTGCCGTTAACGCGGCGCCCACTACGTTTCATGCAACAGGGCTGGCACGCTGCGGGAGCTCCTGTTCCAACCTCAGTACTTGCAGACCCCTGGTATCTCACGTGGCCTAAGAGGACCTGTTGTAGACTGTACTGACTTAATACCACTTGCACAGACTAGCGGCACAAATGCCACAGTTTAGCCCCCAGGGCGCAGAGTACAATTGTCCCCTATTATGCATAGCTGCTAAGATGCGAGTCAGAAAGCGATTCCTCCAGGAACAGCAAGACAGCTTGCAGAATGCCATATGACTCTGTTGGAGCAACTGACAGGGAAAATCAGACACCAGTTAACTGAGGCACTGATCCAAAGCCCCTTTAAACACCTCGGTGACTCTCTTGAAAATAAGATGTAGGAGCTTTTCAAAAGATTACCCTTAATCTGTCACAGCGTGCAAAACAACTTAATACATTTATCATTTTTTTTCAGCTAGTGAATTCAAATCCCCCTGCGACAATTTAACTAGCAACTCAAACTTCTCCTACATAGCAAACGTCTGTCCTAAAATTGCAAAGGGTGGGTCCTTTTGTCACTGCCTCGTCCCGCACACGCCAGGCCTCCTGTCAGTGGGAGTTTTGCCACTGAATCGAACAGCAGTAGCACTGGGGGACCGCTGGCCTTTGTGTCTCTTTGAAATCTCGGTTTTTACTATCGTGTTTGATCAAGTCACCTCTCAAGCAACAGCTGAGTCACCCTCAAGCACCAGTTCAGGTCAGGTCAACAGACACAAGCTTACTTGTTAACCTGGACCCAGTGCACCACGGATTACTTTTAACCATTTAGCAACTTTTCTTCTCATGTTATGCTGATCTTCTCAGCAAATCAAATGAGCTGCCTTTTCCCCTTTTTTGTAATGATTGTCAGCTTGTGCTTTAAACAACAAATCAGCCCTCTGTCGCTCTTGTAAAAATCCTTGAGACACAGTGCAATAGAAATCTGTTTTGTCTTTCATTTTATATCCGGCTTGCCAGAAAGTATGATTATTTGCTTTTCAGCCATACTGTTTGGGTATTAAGGTATTTCCTTCACCATCCTCAAAAGATGATTATTCTAATACAGCTCAGGAAAAGTCTAGCATTTGCCTTCTTTCAAGTCAGAAATACACAGAGCTTTATTTTAAAAAATTCTGTTAGATCATTCAGTATTAGATATATTCAAACCAAAGTCACCTTAATACTAAAAATCAAATTGTCAGATATTAAATGCTCTGGCTAGTGACTGTTAAAGAGCAGGAGTTGCGTTGGAGTAAGTGCATATTTCTCAGTGGCCAGATACAAATTTGAAGTGCTTATTATCCATCTGAGCATAGAATTTTTAAATACCTTGTTCTATTATATCCATTCTATTACATCCATTCTTTCAGCAATTTCCTTGTAAAATTAGATTTGTGCTAGGTTTCCCTCCCTTAAAGCAGTGAACCAGAGAACTGCAGTAATCTCTATTGCCTCTCACGCCATATTTAACCTTATGCATGTATTAGATATAGATTAACATCTTGTCTTGGAGAAGCATACGTTTTGTAGAATATGGCAGAGTTTCATTTAAAAAAACAAATCAATATACCCTTCATGCTTTAGGAAAAGTAGGAGGGTGTTTTCAGTGTTCTCCCTCGCAGGCACAGTTCTCAAGCTTTTCCAGTGTGACTAGGCTAATGGCACTATCACGACCAGTGTTTTTGCAGTGTAATGAAACCTCGTTGAACAAAACGGCTTTTTTTTCAGTCACATAAATCATTATTTGCAACTTACTAAAATGGGACGGTATGAAACCTTCTCCAGCCTAACGGATCCCTGTGGATTTAAAAATTTAATTTCGACTTCAAGAACACAATCTCCAGGGGAGAGGGGATTCCATCCCGGAGAGCTTGTATAAGCCAGGAGGGGCGCCATTTTGTTTCCTGCCAAAGAGCGAAAGCGGGGAAGAAACATAAGCGCTCCGTGATTTCACCAGGCGGTCTGCCGGGCCGCCCTGGGCCTCCCAGGCGGCAACGCTGGCGAAACACGGATACGCCGTGCTCTGGCCCGGGCGGGCGCCCAACAACCCGTGATGAAGCCGCGGTAATTAGACCAAGCCCTTATCTCCAGGCCCACCACAAGCATGGTGGGAGCACAAGGCCGTCTCCCAACGCGCCGGTGAAGCTGTGCCGATGCCGGGCAGGGAGCTGACGAACGGCTGCGTGGGGCCGGCCAAGGCGAGACGCGGCGGGGCTGAACGACACCGGAGGGGTTCGCCGTGGCGGGGGGAATGGGGGGCCCGGGGGGACGCCGCTCGCCCTCTCCTCCGCTTGGCTCAGCCTCTCTCAATTCTTGGCAGCCGCCGCTGCTCCGTATTTAAGGTTTCTGTGCTACAGTGCGAGCAGGGAGGGAGGAGGGCACTGGGGAGAGAGGAGCGGCGTGACAGGACCACCCAGGTACTTCTCCAGGTGAGGAGGGAGGGGGAGAAGAGCCTATTTGCCCCAGGACCCAAAACAGCTCTTGGTGTGGGTTCTAATAGCACTGCTGGAACCAGCAGACCCGTGAAACATTCATAAACACGAGGGTTTCTTTTTCTTTTTCCTTTTTTGCTTGCTTTCTCTTTCCTTCTCCACTTTTTTCTTTCTTCCTTTCTTTCCTTCCTTTTTTCTTTCTTTTTCCTTTTCTTTCTTTCATTTCCTTCTTTCTCTTTCTCTCTTTCTTTCCTTCTTTCTCTCTTTTGCTTTTTCTTTCTTCCCCCCCTCTCTTTCTTGCCCTTTCTCTCTTTTTCTGTGTTTCTCTCTCTCTCTCTCACAGGCACAAACACACACACACAAACACATGCCACTTCTCCAGAGAACAGCACTCTATACTTTAATGGCAAAAAGCACCAAGGGCTCTCAACGGCATCAAAAACAGTGCTATTGCTCCACCGGTTTAATTCAGAGATGCTCCCTATAGATAGAGTTACATAAAGAGTTTATTGCAAACCGAGCCAGAGTGTGCATTTATAATATGGGTTTGGGGGCAGGAATTGTCTGAAAACAGCCCTTCTAAACATTCATAGGCCACGGTAAATATAAGGAAAGTTGCTGATGATGATGATTGCAGTAAACCACTTTTCCTTTTGCTTAGGGGAAGGGTGCATGCAAAGGCAGTTTCTTCAGAGTAACTTGGTATAAATCCATATCCTCCCTTATCTCACAGAAATACTCAAAATCAAATCCTTTAACATAGTGTTCAACTACCAGCAGATCCTGGAGGGCACATTACCTTTGCTTTTTGATAAGTTTAAAAGATTTTATTTTCATGATCTTCAGTCATTATGGTGGTACAATCTAGGCACTAAACTTGATGGACTTGTTTACAACATATTTACAACAACATAAATTATTGCAGAAACAAAAAAAAGTGCAGACTGTGAAAAAGAGGACATAATTTTAATAAAAAGCTTCTGTGATTTTACTGTCTTTTTAGTAGAAATTTCTCCTTTCAAATTTTTTCTACTAGCAAAATATCTGGCCAAAATATTTCATAAAGCTTAAAAAAATTTTTCACTAAAATAATATACCTTTTATTGGGGGGTGTCAAAAAATTGTGTCAAAATTACATCCTTTGAAATATTTTTACTGAAGTTATGAAAAAAATCAAAAGTGCAGGCCCAAGGTTAATTATTACTATACTAATGTAGCTTCCCCAGAGGTGTAAATTATTCTTAAAGTTAAATAAAGGTGGTTTTTTTATTGAAGAACAAAATAGCAGCAAAAGGAAGTTACGGTAATGTTCAAATTCGACACTAAGAATGAATCAGTCTAGAATTATAGTGCACCGTGCCAGTCCTGAAGCAGCAGAGGTATTTGAATCTCCTACAGTTTAAAAGGCTGGAGCAAAGGGTACTTTGAGGTCCTTCCCATCACTGCTTTTCCGTAATGCTTTGGTCAGAAACATCCATAAAACCACTGCTCCAGCCACTGTGTTGTCTTCTTGCCTGGAAGACAAATAATGCAGTCCTAGTGCCAAGTAATACAATATCTTGGTATTGTCTCATACTGTCACTTCATTTATTGAGCTGGAAGAGACTTTGTTAGTACATCCAACTGCAGTGGGGCAAGATCTACATGATGGTGTGTGTTGTCATAAACCCTATACACTATAGTCCATGGTCTCTCTAGGAAGCCTATTCCAGCCTCTTTTGGTTCTTGTAGTCATTCTTTTCCCTCGGAAATGGTGAAGGAATATGTTTCACATCTTTCCAAATGTGGGTGATTGTGAGCAATTAATCACCGCTGTCTTTACAGCATTTTTTACACATTAGAAGATAATGTAATCATGTCCCTACTTAGTCTTTCCTATTTTAGACTAAGAAAAACCAATCCCCATCATCACAGGACATCTATCTAACCTCTTGGGGACTCTCACCACTTTTTCTTGAAGTGTGATAGCTGCATGTGAAGGTGAAGCTTGGGCTGATGAAACTTAAATACTAATGGGAAGTAAAAAATTACCTCCCCTTTCATGCGTACAGTACTCCAATCAGTATATTGCTGAACAGGATATCCTTTCTTCTTTTGCAGTAGCCGCACAACAGATGCTTCATGATTCTGTATTTGATGAGTGCTTGCTGTAAGACACCACAGGGTCCTGCCGTCATCATTCTTCAAAGAGCAGTGTGGCACAAACACACTTTCTATGGATAGAGCCAGAGCTCTTGGGAGGTAGATGCTTGTGTGCATGTGGGTCCCATCCTAGTGTGGCTTTGCAGGTAGCTGGCATATAGACCAGAACCCACGGAATTTCTCCTGACTGCAGTAGTATAGACATAAATGTTACTAAGTCTTATTAAGGTACAATAGATATGATCCAAGGTAGTCTCCTGCCTTCTTTTTTGTATATTAATCACCACCTATTTAATCTCTTTTTCATATTTGTTCTTTTTTTTTCCTGTTTTTTTTTCCTCTTCCTCGACATAGCACTTTATGCTTATCTATATTGGTTTTACTTCACAAATTTCTTTTCACAGTTTATCATGACCATCTTGAACTCTACTTCTGTCGTCCAAAGAGTTTGCACATTTGTCAGCTTATGTCACTATCAAATTTCCTCTTAAATCCAAGTTCTTAACTAAACCATGAAGCTGAGCCAAGTCTAGGACAGACAAGTCATTATTGTTTACCTAGATAACAAGTATTACTTGCAAATATCAAAGCAGAAAAGAATGTTTAGTATGACAGTTTGAGGCATTGAAGAAGAGTTAATGGTCATTGACCATCGTTGTTTGGAAGAGTTATGTTTGCACCAATTAAAGAGTCAAGAGCCACCGAGTAAGGAAAAGCATGAGGAAAGATAAAAGCCACTGCAAGAAAGGTAACTTCAAACCCTGGCAAGAAACTTGAAGACATGAACAGAAGGAAAATCTAGTGAAATAATAGCAAGAAACCAACAGAGGGAATAAAAGAAAGACATCCTTAACTGTGCCTCATGTGTTTCGAGTTGTTTCTATGGTCACAGAATAAGAAGGTCAAATCAGATCAAATAAAGCAGGGCAGAACTGAACAGTACAATTAGGCCATAGTCAAAAAGTAATTACTTTTCCATCCAGTAGAGATTGCATGTTATTTCTTGGAACTGTACATTATTATCTAAATAATAGATACTAGCCAGCGAAGCAACTGGGAATGAATTGGGAAAAAGCAGCTAAAAAGCCACTTGGCTAAATATTATAACATTATAATTTACATTAAAGCTCAGATAAACTTGAAAGTTGGACACCGGTGGGTCTTTCCATATTTATGCTAATTCACCGAGAGACTAGAGAAATAAAGAATGCACGACAGCACTAAAACAGAGTAGTACTGAAAAAAAATTAATTTTTAAGCTACCAAGACAGCTAAAGTAGCATTCCCTTTGCTCTATACTCTTTGCATTTTAATCTTTTGATATTATAATTATGATTATGGTATATACCCTATCCTATTGATGGTGTTGGTACGTTAGATAACTTTAACTCTCTATGGAGTCTTATTTTTGCTTCATCACCCTTTATCCCAGTCATACATTTTTCCCTATTTTCTTCACAGGACATGAGATGTACTTCACAATGCATTCAGTCTTCACATTTTTGTCAGTCATATATCCTCTATAACAGCTCACTAAATAAGTCAACTCTCTTGCAGTGCTGAAGACGATCCTTGGCTGAACTAAGTGACACAGCACTGTGGATGCAAGTGGAGCTTCCTGATCTATCCTGCATGAAGGTGTAACTCAGTGTTTGAAAAGGTACCCCTGTCCTTATGGATTCTTATGGATATGTTACCCTTAGTAACATATCTTCATTCAGCATGGCAAGAATCAGCATACAGCACCTGAAAATCAGTAAGACCACTCCACTACTGATGGAAATAAAGTCCGAAGTAGTGTGAGTCAGCCTCCCCAGTCAACAACCGTCTTTCTTCAGAAGCCCAAATTACTCTGTGTTATTTACAGCACACCAGGGGCTACCAAATCCAGAGAAAGTTTAGTAAATCATTCCCATGTCACCGAGAAACCATGCCATGATCATACTACCCAAGTTACTGTCATCCTAAACCAGCCATATTTCTACACTGCACTATCACTTAAAAAACCCACTCCTAACCAAAAGTAATTCCTTCAGCTCCATCTGCCAGCCCTGGAATCAAGAGGGTTAAAGAAGCTATAATTTATTTCTACCAAGTGAATAGAAAATTAGGATCTTTCACTTTCTCTCTTTCTCATGCATCCCTAAGAAAAAAATTATTTCACTGGAAATTATGATTTTATCAGCTGAACTGAAAATCAAGAAGTAGACCACTTTAAATATTCACACCATCTTGATTAAAGCAGGTGTCTCCAAGCCCTATTATTGCAAAGTGATTGTCAGAATTTCCATTGTAAATCTCTTCCCTCCTTTTCAGTGGTTTTATACTTGTGCCTTGGCTATGAGACTGCATTCCAGGCTAGAATTTAGGCTGGCTGATTATTAAAAAGAGTAGAATTTTCCTTTACAAATTGTATTAAAAGAATTGTAGGACTAATAAAATGTTGGCTTTTCAGTATGGGGGAAAGGCAGGGCATGTTTTTCTTTATTACACGTATTGATCCAAAACAGTAACCACAATCTGGTAGAGAAAGCAGAGCTGAAAAATTGTCACATTTCCCCAGATGGCAAAGGAATACTCGGAGCTGGCAGCCTGTTATCCTACTTTACTCTGCTTCATTCTCTGCAACTTCTGGAATGGAACAAACGGTGTGGGACAAGAAGGGATGCGGTTATTCTCTCTAATTAGAGAAATCACAGGCCTCACTATCATATCATGCCTAGCTTTTACTATGTTTATTCGCCTGATACCCTGTGGAGTACAGAAATGCTTTTGTTCATTTCATAGATAAGAAATAAACATAAGAGATTTTCACCTAATAAACTCAAGGTTGAACGTCAAGACACCAGCCCATTCTTTTCTTGTGTTCGGTGTTTAGGCTATGTTCCCACTAATAAAATCAGTTCTCCCAGGACACCTACCAAGAGACATACCTAGGCACTGAAAATCAACGGTGAAGACTGTTAAGTGAGTACCAGAGTCACAGCAGCCTGTGAGATGTTTTTGGCCTATGCCAATCAGTACCCTCCCAAGCAACTCTTGGGCATGGCTCAGGAGTTAGCACTGGCCAGGGACCATTCCTAGCAGGAGAGAGAGTTTAATGACATCAGCATTAGCTGTTCCCTGTCAGCTGGCTAGAGAATAGTCCCAGACATGTTTAATTTACTACTGCTACAGAAGAAGCCAAAATGGTGAGCACCAGCTAGCACAGTGCATGGAAGCCATGTCTTTGTGCTGAATTACACCTATGCTGGCAGCAACCTTTCTCAGTTTCGGGTACAAGAACCCCCTCTCTAGCTGTCATATGCTGCAGTACTTCACCATGGCTGCGAGTGTGGTCTTTTCTCCTCTTTCCATCTATATTAAGGTTATATACTGATTATCAGTGTAGCAGCAATTTTTAGTGCAATTCTGATGAGGGAAAATTCGTGCGTATTGATACTTTCATGGGAGTAGGAATATAACTGCTCAAAGAAATTGGCAATAAGACACAGACTGCTTTTTCTGTGCACTCTCTGTAACAACATTTCATAAGTATTTTATTCTCTTTTAGTAAAGATTCAGTGTTACAGGTCCATAAAATGAAAACATGTGTTCTCTTTAATATGCATTCAGAGTGAAAATCGCTTCACTCACATAAAACCTAATAACTGGACGTTATGTAGGGAAAGGCTGAAAAAAGATGTGAAGCCTCCTGTGAAGTGGCACTAAAGATGTTTCGCAACCCTGACACCAGCCACAAAAATGTCTAAGCCACCATCCCCCACTGGCTTGAGTAAACACTACGTTTTCCTTACATCTACATGCAAAAACTTCTAGGACACAAACCTACATCTGACTGAAGTAAGAAAAAAAAAGGTAGCGTAAGTGTCTATTACTAATAAAACTCATTGTTCATTTATTTGAAAATAATAAGCCCATATGTGATTAAATGGCATTAGTGACATTGATTTAAATATAGATCGCTGTTCAACCCTCTGCTGGTTTTGGCTGGGACAGAGTTAATTTTCTTCATAACAGCTAGCATGAGACTGTGTTTTGGATTTGTGCTGAAAACAGTGTTGATAATACAGAGATGTTTTCATTATTGCTGAGCAGGGCTCACAGAGAGTCAGGACCTTTTCTGCTTCTCCCCCCACCCCACCAGCGAGCAGGCTGGGGGGGCACAAGGAGCTGGGGGGGGACACAGCCGGGACAGCTGACCCCGACTGACCCAAGGGACATCCCACACCATACGACGTCATGATCAGTAATATAACGCTGGGGGAAGAAGAAGGAAGGGGGGACGTTCGGAGCGATGGCGTTTGTCTTCCCAAGTCACCGTTAGGGATGATGGAGCCCTGCTTCCCTGGAGATGGCGGAACACCTGCCTGCCCGTGGGGACTGGGGAATGAATTCCTGGGTTTGCTTTGCTTGCGTGCACAGCTTTTGCTTTACCTGTTAAACTGTCTTTACCTCAGCCCTTGAGTTTTCTCATTTTCACCCTTCCGATTCTCTCCCCCATCCCACCGGGGAGGAGTGAGCGAGTGGCTGCGTGGTCCTTAGTTGCTTCCTGGTGTTAAACCGTGACAAACCCTTTTTAAATGTCTGGGGTCACAAAGGAGGGAAATGAATTTCTGTTTCCTAAAATCCGAGATGCACACTGAAGACTTTTCTTCCTCCCACAAATTAAAGGAATCAAAAGCTGGATTATTTAATACTGGGCACAACTGCATGCATCAAGGAGGGAATTTTTGGTTTAATTCTGGATTCTGTATACACTTTGGTTATATAGCCTTCATTTTACATCATTTAAGCTTTAGCATCCCAAGCTACAGACCCATCAATACTGATGGAAGGCTTTTATCATTCTGAGGAGGTTGAGCCAAACACTGACTCAAAGACAGCTTTCAAAAGGAACAGAATGAAAGTGATGTCAAATTCAAGCCCACAATCAGCTCCAGAAGACTGCCTATTTTTTTCTTCTCTCCTTTAAGGTATGTAACAACTAGTAGTAAAAGTGCCTTAATGTTTAAAACACAGATTTGTTTCAAACTACAGCTTTGAAAGTAGGGGGCTGCAGATTCTATAATGTCACTGAATTCTTTTTATGATACCACTGTGGAAATGTTGAGGCAGCAATAACTCTCAGTAGGATTACATCCTGGCAAGAAGCAAAGCAAAACGCCTGAAGTGATCCTACTGTGTGTTAATCACATGGTTAATTTGTTAAATTTGCATTTCATTTGTTTCTGTAGCTTGGCAGAAATTTTATTGATAAGGGGTTTTTTTATTGTTTGGTTTGGGTTTGTGGGTTTTTTTCCTTTGTCTTCCAAGAGATTCTGCATTGATCAATCTGTTTTCTGTCCGTGACTCCATCATAATTAGTGACTGAGTACGTAGCTGAGTAAGAAGAGTTAATGATAGGGCATAGTCTTTTGTGTAGTCTCTTGTTGTGTAATTGTTGCTTTTCTGGGTTCACAGGTTGCATGCAATTTGCTTTGGTTTTGATCTTATTTTCTTGTGAAATTGCTTTAAGATAAGCCTCTCTCAGTGATTTTTT
>JANHGO010000033.1:1545085-1592225 GCA_024606505.1 Aquila spilogaster | reverse complement strand
TGGCATTTTTTTTCAACAAAAAAAAAAAAAAAAAAAAAAAAAAAAAAAGGCTGTTCTGATTTGTCTGATTTCTGTCCAGGGAAGAACAGAAGAACAGCATAAAACAATAAAATGTGTTCAGTCTTAGGAGATATGGAAGATCTTCCCTAAGAGAAAACATGAAAATATATGGAAAAGGACCCTTTACCTACATGTGTAACACAAAAGAACACAATTTCATCATCATATTCCTTCCTTCACCCTTATTAAAATAAGCTGAATATTACTTTCTTTGCATAGGATGGGTGAAAAGTATGGAACAATATGATATGCATCCTGTACTAATGATGAGAGGGCCAAATCTAGTGTCCTAATGAAATTGAGTACAATATAAAAATTGTGCTTATTAATAAAGCAGAACATTATTAGATTTTCTTATTGAGCTAGACCATTTCAAGGCCATTTGGGGCAGGGAGAGAGAGCAATGTCTTTACAGTACATTCTTTGTTCCCTTAACAGTGATCACCTGTCACACTTGATTCCCACAGTGGACTTTTTATAGCAATTTGCTATTCTGACCTTTGCATACATTTTTTGCAAGCTTTACTCTGGGACCATTTAAGTTGGGATGGGTGGGCATGTACTGAGTAGGGCAGCAAAGAAATGGGGAAGGATTAAATTTCAGTCGTGAACTAGCTGCATCTCTTGAACCATTCATTACCAGATTCCCTAATGTTTGAGTTTTCAAAAGGTGATGAATTTTTGTATGGAAAAGGGTATTTTGTTGGCTGGACTCCACTGAGGCATATTTTCAACATTAACTCCCTATTGGCAGCAGTTTCTGCTTATGATTTGTTTTAATGAACACCAGTTTAAACTGGGCTGATCACAATGCCTCCTGGAGTAAGGTTAAACTGCAGTGTATTTTCTGAGCCTGACCCAAGCAGAGCTCGTGCTGCAGATGGTAACCATGCAAAATGACAGTTTTGAGTGTAGGAGTTAAATCTATACAGGATATGGTTAGAATACATAGGGGAAATTAACATTATTCCGTTTCTATTTTCTTCCTGTTACCTCAGTTCCCCATCTCCCTAATCACTGCATGCACCCATCACCTTCTGTCTCTTTGACCTTGTCCATGTTTCCCCTTTGCCTACAACCTCTTCTACTCCTACATTCCCCAATGACCTCAGTTCCCTCATGCACAGTTTGTGTCCTCTCACTGTCCTGATCTTACTGCTCTCATCATCCCTCCGACATACATTTCCTCAGCCTCCTCATACATTTCTGTGGTTTCCAAAACCCTACTTCTCACATCTCAGGCCAAACAGCTGGAAACAGAAAAAACAACAGTTTCTAATTAAAAGCCTCCAATGGTAAACATCATACATTTAACATTACTGAATCTCTCAGATATGCCCTTAATTAACTTTCCTTGAAAATACTGAAAGGTCTTCTCTCACCGAAACCCATAGAACAGAACCAAAGCAAAGTTATGTTTATTACTGATGTCATGAACTAAAAAATCATCCTTCATTAAAACTAAATCATAACCAAATACCATAGCATTAGTAATTTTAATCTGTGTTTTCTCAAGCTATTAAGAGTGGAATAAAGAACTTCTGAAGAACACACATCATTCTGATGAAGTATGGGAATCAGCAGGTCATCAGCATTGCAAAAGGACATCAGCTCAACCTTCACTGCTAGAGTGCCCAAACCACTCTGTATCTGGTCTGCATCCATTCTACACCTAATCCGTTTGCTTCTACTGCTCTGAAAGTGATAGGGATGAAATATTTTTTTTCTTTAGAGATATCTACCAGTGTTTCATGTATTTTGCTTAGAAGCAAGTTAAAATAAACATGGATCATAGTAGACTGATTAAATTCTCTTTGGTAATAGTAACCGTTGTGAATTGAGGACAAAATTGAATTGGTTAAGCACTAAATAGAAAAGGCTAGATCTGCATATAGCATAAATTGTTATTGCTATTCCACCAATGTCATTACAGCTGTATTGATCAAACCCTCCCAAGAATATCCTGAAAAGTAGTACCGCAACCCACTGGCAAAAGGAATACTGAAAAAGGAATACTGTCCTTTATCACAATACACTTTGCTTACAATTGAAAGTTATTTCTTTGTAAATCTTATCACTGGGATATTTCTCTCAGAATTACCTTCAACTCCCTTGGAACATTTTCCATTTGAAATGCAGCGGACTCAGTGTTTCATTATATCAAGGAACAATAACATTATGCAATTTACATGTATAACTAAGCACTTGGATTTCAAACCTCAAGAGTATAGTATCAGAATAGTAAAAGTTCCTTCTTGAATACATAGCCCATTTTGATTATACCTACAGTGACTTCATTTGGTTAAGAAAATAAAGCAACACTTATTTTATTTTCCATTGCGCTATTTATTCTGCCTCCTTCTTCTTCCTACTGCAAATATCTCTCTATGTATTGCTGTGTTTAGTAACACTAATAGATAAGGCTGTGGAGGCTGGAAATCCTGCCTCCAGGATAGTGAAAAAAAATAAAAAAAAAGGCTACAAAGGACTCGAATGAAGCTGCAAATATGGAGACCAGAGGTGAGATTTCTAATGCATCAGGCATGTAATTGCATTAATTCAATATAATGATTTAAAGAGATTTGAATCAATGCAATTGCCTCATCCGGACAGATTCTTATTAAGCAACAGAGGTGCAAGAAGCCATTATGGATCAAAGATTGATAAGAAATAGATTGGAGAAGGAAATAGGTTTGGATGATTTTGTGGCTCTGAGGAAAAAGAAAACATTAAAATATAAACTACACAATACACTGTTATGTAGCATTATAATTTTGTTATTAAAGGAAAACATCAAGGAACATTCAGTGAGAATGGATAATTTAAGATTTTATTTAAACATTTTTTAAGGAAAAGAAAACAGTTCAGTTTTAGTTCAAATATCAGTCTCTCAGCTGACATATTTAAATTTAAAAATTGGTGAAATAATTTGAATTCTGAAAGCTCTAAAGTCAGTGGTGGATTTAAGGAGTCATCACAGGATCTGTAAGAGATTTCCCCATTAACACCATGAACCTAGTGTTCAACCTGGACAGCCAAATCACTCCAACTTAATTTTCTTTTTTTTAGACATTTTAATGTCTGCAAAGGATTCCTTGTAATTAGATTTCTTCCTGTCTCCCTCTAAAATTGTAAAAAGCAAGTCAATACCGTAATCCAAAAGCTCATTATTATCACCAGTCCTGAAAATCAACAGTCAAGCACAGGAACCTCACTTCTGATTCCCTGTGTTTGTTGGTTGTGTTCATATCAGTGCTTTGTTTTGAAAAGAAGTAGTCCAGAAACAGAGTGAGGAAAGTAAGCCCCCTAGGTAGCCAAGGTATGGTTGAAAATCATCATTTCTGGTATGCAGAAGGACTGGTAATGAAATGCCAGGGATCTCTGGAGAAGGTAACATGAGACTAGTATGCTATCAAATGCACTTATCATTTTCTAATCTTTTCGTGGATATAAGTTCACTGGACTATGTATTAATGTGAAGGTTCCCTAGACTTTCCCAGCAAATTGCCTATCATTGTATTTAAAAAAAAAAAGAAGTATTTTAAGGATTCAGCAGAAGATGTCTACTGCACAAGGAGGGAGGAGTAGGCTAATCTATGACAGAGGTTTATGAGCAGCCACTGACAAAAAGAAATGTATGTACTAGCAGCTGCTACAGGTGAGCATTTATATTCCAGAAATAGTAGCTTCACATCATAAAACTTCTTCAAGAGTCTTCTAACGGACAATTGTCTGAGTATGCATTTTTTTGTTGTGATATATGACTGCAAATAGTGACTCCAAATAATCTTTTTTCCATTATTCATTTTATAAATTTCCAGTTGCTTCTGATCTTTTAGGATACACTTCTTCAAAAATGCAGTGGATGCAATTATCTTAAAGAAAAAGAATAAAGAAAATTTTAAAGAAAATCTGGTAAACTCTGCACCCTCCCTATGAGAAGATGAGCAGAAGGAAAAATAACATGAGCTAAAATGAAAAAAATAGTACATGAAATGTCCACCAATGAGCTCAGTTTGAACCTGCTCAGGGTAGCTTTCTTCTTTGTAGGAAAATACTAAATCTGTGTTAATTTTCAATCCCTTTTTAAAGCCATATAGCTCTGTGATGTCCTTCTCAACACCTTTCAACAATCCAAACTAGATATTCAACTTTGGCCAAGCTGTACCAGACACCAGAAATGGGAAGTAGGATCCAAATATTTCTCCATGTCCCTTCTGTGGTTGTCTAAAGAAAGAAAGTGTAATTTTGACTCTTGGCTAATTTTAGCACTCTCAGGACTTTTCCACAATGAATTCATTTACAGTAGCCTAAGGAGCTTCTCCAATGGCCTGTGTTTGCAGTGAGACAATAGGTTTTTCATTTCAGTCTCTATTGTCTTTGGGGATTTCCCCCAGATGACATCACTTTCACTTCCACTTTTGTCATGCTTTGTGACCCAATTAGTGCCAAATTGCATCACAACAAAAACATAATCAATTTCCATATACTAATGCTGATTGAAAGGAAAAGCTATGGCTCACTGAGCCAGCACTGTTGCTTTCTGGCTCATTTTAACATCTCCTCCAAGTAGAAATCATGGCCCCAGACCAAGTTTCTTTTCTGACAACTGAAGGGAGTACATCACTTAACAGTATGGCTGCAGCCAGTCATTGCATGGTTGTGAGTGTGACAGGGAGAAGGTAGCTGGAGTTCTTAATATAATGTTTATACTCCAAATTGATAATATTTGGAGCTTTCTTGTGCTTAGCTCCTTTTATCCCCCTGCTTGAAGAGCTGTACAGAGGAATAAGTTCTTTGCATATAATTATTTTCCTCAGCAAGTTCCCCTCTGAAAGTTACAATATGTAGTCCTTGATGTTCTACATAGTAATTTTATTAATATATACATGAGTACCTCCAGAAACAGATTAAAATGTCCCTTTTCAGCATCTTATTTTCTGTCCGTCTGGTCAGCCAAGACCTAATTTCAGTCACCAGTAATTTTACATTTTCCCAGTTTAGCGGCATGTGATAGAACCCCTGGTATAGGGAGAAAGAGAATGAAAACTATCTAGTTAGCAGTATTGGTCTTCATGTTTCTGTTAAATGGATGTATCTGTCTTGCCATCATTCACTGTAGTGGCAGTATCTGGAAAGTAGACTTTCCCTCAAGACTAATCTACTTTAAGTTCAATGGATCAGGGGAAGATTTTGAAAGACATGAAAGACTCCATACACTCATTTTCTTAAGTAGAAGCGAAGTCAACATAACATGTACTTTTTAATCAATAATTTATTGGAATATTAACTTGAGATAATTTCTCCATGGGAATTTCTGCAGGCAAGAACACTTATAACAGAGCACCACACACTCGCATAAATATATAGATACAAGTTGTTTCCAGGTAATGCATTTAGATACATTTAGCTGTTATGGTTAGAATCATAATTTTCCTATTTTGACTGTATTTCCCGTGTTTCAATATCAGCTCTCACAGAGATATCAAGGCAGTCAAAAGCTGCTGCAGAGAATTTCAGACAAGCTGAATAAGAGTGTGCTGTATTTTGACATTTTTTCACATTTTGTCCAAATATGTGCAATATAGTTAAGACTACTAGACCTTTAGCCTGTCTAGTAGAAGGATTCATTCCTTCACTGAAATAACTTGGAAAGTCTACTAGAAGCCCTAAAGTGATCCCAAAGAACTCAGAAGAGAATGTCCATTATGCTCTGTAATATCTAGTGGACAAAATGTCATCCTTTTTGCCTAGATATTCAAAGTATGACAACCACACCAAACATGCTAGCCAAAGAGCAATGGGAAAAGCGACCTTCCAAAATCTCATTTCTGTGGCTACTGTAATCTCTGTAATCTCCCTTCAAGTCTCAACATCAACCTAATTCTCATGCAATATACCAAGGGCCTACTTACACCTTACTTTCTTGTCTGAACATGACATAGCTTAAGATAAGTGCCCTACATTATCTTCCTGGTCAATGGCAATAGAAATAAAACAGTGGTGAAAAATGAGTGGTTAAATTTCTTTTACTAAATGCCAAGAGTGACCTACTTTGTGGCCTTTGCTGGGAAAAAAAAATCATGCCATAGGGTATATATCATTCTTGGCCCATAGCACTGCCTCTGCAAGTTCCCTATTGCGGCAGTGGGAGAACAACTGCAAATAACAATTGTTACTCATGTTGATTAATAATACATAGTTAGAAGGTGCGTATTTGCCCTATGCAGAGAATCCTGTAAAAACACAAGAACATTTGCTTTCAGCCTTCAAGTTTTGCTTGCTCAGACTTTTCAGACCCAGTTTTTTTTCAAAACGTATGTGTTCACAAATCAAAGGCACTGAAGATACTCTTCGTCCGAGCTCCTTTCTCTAGCACTTCAGATTAAACTTAGCACATACATTTCTTTTGTAAAGGAGAACATTATTCCACTCAAGGACTGATGTTAGAATGTGAACACCTGAACTATCTCAAATTAAAGGGAACATAATATTCCATTTTGCTCATTCGTAGAAGACACAAATGTATACTCATCCATTACGGGCCTGTATGAAGAAAATGCACTTGAGAGCTTTCCTCTCTTAGAGAACTGAAAGACTTAACACTACCCTACAGCTGTGATATCAGAGAATGCTGTATGTCACACTATGGGTTCACCTTACACTCATCCTAGAGAGGGATGCAAGAGCACAATCATCAATGTCTGAGTGTCCCATCTGCATTGCAGTGACTTTGGTTGCTCCAGAGGATGAACTTGAAAAAGGCACAGTATCTTAGTTAAAATGTGAGTTCGCTGTATGGGTGATTTTTATGGTCAGTTTCATCAGTGAAGGCACTGTCAGTGTTTCACATGGCTTATGACCGGCCATAGTAGGAAAGAGAAAAATGTCTATTGACTATGTCAGCCTCAGGCAATGGCAGGAGACTCCTGGCCATAAAGCAGAAAATCACAGATGAACCTCAGACCCATCACATGATATAGTATTAAGGTTTCTTGCTATTAAAACCATATCAAGACTGTACTTGTGTTTATGGTTTATATGAGAGGAGAAGACTCACTCATACTCCTACTTGGCTAGACCCATATTATACAAATTTACTCAATCTGTCCATGTGTTCCCACCAACACTGTTTCCTTGCCTAACACAGATATTCTGCCAATATTTCTTTTAAGGCATTTTTCTATTATGTTATCATTATTAGGCATCATTTGAGATTGTTCTTTCTTCCTTTTCTTTTAAGATTGATCTGCTGTGAATTGAACAGGCTTTTTCATATCCGGCTGCATGAATGAGAGACTTTGAAGACTTTGCTGATTCAAGGAACTGCGGTGATTGACTGGAACAGCAGTACAGTAATAAGGGGAATCACTAGGGGTATGTTGGAGCAGACAGCTGTTATATTATTTTGGACAGGCAGTTTTCCTTATAAATATTTACTGTATAGAAAAACAGACAGCTATTGTAATAGTGATCTGGAAAAAATTTTGAGAAATGACTGGGATTTTCCCTGTGAGACCAACATCAAAAGCTGTAACAGAATACACTTATGGTGCAATATTGCACAAAATTTGGGTTCAGCCTGTATTTAGGCAAGATTTCCAGTGAAGTATTTTCAGTGTGAATTTTCTTGAACAGGCATCTCAAAACGCACACCTACCGCTTGCACATCTCACCCACTCTGAGACATGTGCCTGACAAAAGTGACCAAACATTCCTCTGACATAAAGGAGCCTTCACAGATCTCACCACAACTGGTTTGGTTTACACCAGTGCAACATTTGATCCAGCAGTAGAGATCAGTAAATTTATTAAGAAATCATTTAAATGTATACAAAATATTTTATCTGAGAAGTGGCTTCTTCTTTTAGCATCAAGTTCTGAACATCTAAAATATAATAAACCATTTCTAATAACCATAGAAAACAAAGATTATTTGAAAAAATCACACTATGAAATTTCAATAACTTGAGAGAGCCATAATTTAATTGTAGTAGTTGTTTTTAAATTGGCTCTTTCATTATGTAAAATGCTGTACCTATGAGATAATTGACTTTTCCCCATAATTAAGCCTGCAATTAAAAAAATGTTATCATCACGTAAATAACTGCTTGGGAAACAATTCAATGAAAAGAAGAGCTAAAATTGAATGAATGGTCTTTTCTCAGAGTGTGAATAACAACAAGGTTTCATAGTCTGTCAGTCACAGTATCAGCAAGCTTGTCTTTGAAAATGTTTCCATTTTTCAAGCTGTTAGGGGGATTGCTATAGATCCTGGGGGCATAAGCCTGAAAGAAAGATCATAATTCAGCAATAGGAGGTCTGCTTATCTCACTCAACAGTGAGCTGGCAGAGGATGGGGACCCACACTTTGTTTACACAGGGAATAAACAGCTACCTGTTTTGTGCTTGAACTGGCTTTAAACCCTGATGGTATAGAGGTGGTAGATGAAGGGAAGAGTGACACAGAGACAGTGAGGAAAAAGTTGCTTTCATGAGTGTGTAGGTGTGTAATTAGTGAGACCATTCACACCTTCAAAATAGAAAAAGGAATCTGTCTTGTCCTTACAGCATCCCTTGATCTCTTGGTTAAACTGTATTTTTAGGATTCTATTCAAATGTCCTTCTGGAAATAACATTCAGCTTCCTTTAACAAGAAAAGAGAGAGGATGGTATTAAGTTTTTTTCTTTTTCATGAAAGAAAAGTTGTGACTCAATTTTATATTATTCTTAATTAAACAGAGATAATTACCAAACAGACAACTGAAAATAAGGAGAAAAAAAAAATTAAAAAAAAATAGAGATAATAGATTCTTGATCCTTGGTAGACTATTGGGTAAATAAGAAAATAGCTGGATAGTTGCAGCTGGAGGGTTGTGGTCAACACCTCTATGTCGAGGTGAAGGCTGGTGATGAGTGGTGTCCTCAGGGGTCTTGGAATGGGTGACCTTCAACATCTTTAACAATAACATAGAAGATTGAATTGAGTGCACCTTCAACAAGTTTTCAGACAAAATGAAGCTGAGCGGTGTAGCTGATACAGTAGAAGGAAGGAATTCCATCCCAAGGGATCTGGATAGGCTTCAAAAGTGGGCTTTTGAGAAAGTAATGAGTTTCAATAAGACCAAGTGCTAGGTGTTGGGGCAATCCCAGGCATGAGTACAAACTGGGAGAAGAACTCACTGAGAGCAGCCCTGCAGAGGAGGATTCTGGTGGACAAAAAGCTGGACATGAGCCAGCTATGTGCTCTTGCAGCCTGGAAGGCCAACTTTATACATAGCCAGATAAGAGGGAATGGCTTTAAAATAAAAGAGGGGAGATTTACATTAGGTATTAAGAGGAGATTTTTCATTCATAGGCTGGTGAAGCACTGGACCAGGTTGCCCAGAGAAGTTATGGATGTCGCATCTCTGCAAGTGTTCGGGGCCAGGTTGGATGGGATCCTAGGCACCCTGATCTAGTGGGTGGCAACCCTGCCCACAGCAGGGGTTGGAATTATATGATCTTTTAAGGTCCCTTCCAACCCAAGCCATTCTATGAGTCTATAATTTTATGAAACAAACATTTCACTGGGCTAAATTCTGCTACACCTACTTATCATGAATGGCTCTTCCAGGTGTGGAAACTTCATTTATTTCAGTGGATGGGTCTGCTTGCAAAGCAAAGTATTCCACTAAAAAAAGAAAACAACCAACAAAGGCACCATGAGAGGTTAAACTGATTATAACAGCAGTGTGATAATTTGTCTTGTAAGAACAGCTCGTTTCATCCTTTTAGAAGAACTGTATTTAAAGTTTGATTATAATAATGTATTTTAATTTGGAGTTACAGGTGACATTTGCCACGAAGAAAGTTGAGTGATTACCTCAGATGGCTGCTATGAAGCCAAGAAAACCAAATCAAACCAAACCAAACAAAAAGGAGTTCTGACTAAAAAAGAAATATAGTAGGAGAATTTAGGCTTATGCTAACACTACTGTATCAAAGAGTTTTGACTTCTGATTTTTTTCTGAACATTTCTAAATAGATTCCTCTTTGGATATTACAAGAAAGTAGATTCCGAAAACAAATTCAAGTACACCACCTCTAAAAATGACTCTTCAGAAGTTACAAATTGAAGACAAAAATTATTATTTATATTCTGCTACCTATGTTCCAAAAGATAATCGGACTCTTAAAGGTCTTTAAAATTTTAAAAACATAAATATTTCCGTTTACCTTCACGTTTTTACTGCAGCAAAGCTTAATGAGCATAACGCAGTTTTAACTGTTTTAAGTAATCAGCTTGACTGTCTCATTCCTTCATGAAAGATAATGAAGTGTGCTTGATCAGAAGGTTCATTAAAAATGATTACATGAAAAAAGAAAGTCATTACAAATAGGATTGCTAATTGAAAAAAAAAATGAGTTAATGTATGACTGAAGTTTGGATCAAAGTTCAGAGTCAAAAAAAATGTATAGCAATTTGTTTTCCCATACGCATTAGTTTGCGTGATGTTATGACAGTAAGTCCCTCAGCAATATCAACTTTCATTTCTCTATATGATGTTGAAATAATTTACAATTTTCAAAAGTACATTTGAGTTTCTGCATATGAGTTACCCAAGGAAGTAATTGACTGTTTAGCAATCAATGTTTCTGATAACTAAACAAGTGTTGAATCATTACAATTTTCAGTGCAAGTAATATTCTTTGTATGACTTCTGAATTAAGCATGTCACATCATTGATACCTCATGCCCTTTAAGCTGAATTAGAGTAAAAATAGTAGCCAGAAAATAAAAAAAAACTAAAATACTAAAAATACTAAATAACACTAAAATACTAAATACTAAATACTAAAAATACTAAATAATACTAAAATACTAAAAATAGTAGCCAAAATCATTTTTCATGTTTCATTTGCATAGCTAATATAATCAGAGTAAAATATAGTATGCATTATTTACCTTATTGTGGGCAAATATTTCTTGAATAGCCCTATAAACCTCACAGAAGACAAACCTCTGACTAAGATTGCCTTTTCAGAGGAAATAAAGCCTTACCTTTTCAGATGTAAGAAAAAACATTGCTGTAACAAGAACACTCATAGCTTAACAGTTAACATACTGAAGTAATTGGGCAAAGTAAATACAAGGGAAAAGTGGAACAACATATAGAACTACTCAGAAGAAGGAAGAAGGAGGTTTCTACTGAAATAAACAGTAAGATTTCAGATTTCTACTGAAATATGCAGTAAAATTTCAGCTTACAGGGACTGGATTATGCAATGAGCATATACTGAATACATTTTCCTTCCTCAGCGGATTATATAGTGTTTTTGAGTATAAACTGGCAAAAGGACTGGGACTTCCTCTCTGAAATCTATGTGTCCTCAGTGCCTTGTGAGAATAGAATAAATGGCATATACCTCTTCATTGCCGTAGAAAGAGCTCAGATAGCAAACTTAACCTAGACACCGATCTTTTGCACAGCAGCTGGGTGAGATGAACCCTGAGTGCTCTTTGTTCATTTTTAGGGTTTTGCAGCAAGTCAGCAAAGTTCATGTAATTGCTTGGGATTTATGGAGAATAGAATTTCTGATAATGACTGTATTATGTGGCATTTTTTGGAACGTGGTCAAAGCCTCAACTTGATCAAATAATGATGTGAAAGTACAAACTTTTTGTGAAAAATATAGAATCATAGAATATTTAAGGTTGCAAAAAACCTCTGAGAACCTCTAAAGGATGTGAAATATAACAAGAAGGATTTCTGCAGATGCAATGGTCAGAACAGACAGGCAAAGGAGAGTGTATCCCCTTTGATAAATGAGAAGGGAGAGACAGCAACAACTGATATGGAGAAGGTTGAGGTACTCAATGAGTTCTTTATCTCAGACTTCACTGGCTGTCAGGTTTCTCATGCCTCTTGTATTCTGGAACCTCTAGGTCAGTGAGCAAAATCCTTCCATCTCTATGAGCAGAGCAACTCCAAGTCTGCCTCATGAGGCTGAATGTGTACAAGCTTATGGAGCCAGACGACATGCATCCCATGGTTCTGAAGGAACTGGATGAAGAGGTTGCCAAGCCACTCTCCATTGTGTTTGAAATGTAATGGCTGTCACGTCTCTGGTGACTGGAAACAGGGTGACATCACTCCAGCTTTTAAGAAAGAGAGAAAGGAAGACTCAGGGAACTAAAAGCCAGTGAGCCTCATGTCTGTGCTTGGGAAGATCATGAAGCAGATACTTCTGAAAGTGTTAAGACACATGCAAAATGAGAAGGTGATCCAAGATAACCAGCATAGCTTCACCAAGGGCGTTTCGTGCCTGACCAGTATGGTGTCCTTCTATGATGAGAATGACAGTATTGGTGGACAAAGGAAATTGATGTAATATACCTGGAGTCATGCAAGATCTTTGCCACAGTTCTGCATCACATCCTTGTCTCTAAATTGGAGAGATATGGATTTGAAGGCTGGACGATGAGATGGACTAAGAGTTGGTTGGATGGTCACAGCCTGAGAATAAATTTTTCCTAATATCTAACCTGAACCTCCTTTGGTGCAACTTGAGATCATTCCCTCTCATCCTTCTCCCTCTAGTTACATGGCCGATCCCCACCTCACCAGAACCTCCTTTCAAGTAGTTGTATGGAATGATAAGGTCTCCCCTGAGCATCCTCTTCTTCATACTAAACAATCCCAGTTCCCTCAGCCACTCCTCATAAAACTCATTCTCCAGACCATTCACCAGCTTCCTTGTACTTCTTTGGACATGCTCCAGCATCTCAAGTTCTGTCATGTAGTGAGAGGCCCAAAACTGAACACAGTACTCAAAGTGCAGCCTCACCTGTGCCAAGCACAGGGAGAAGATCAGTTCCCTAGTCCTACACTTTTCTGATGCAAGCCAGGATACTGCTGGCCTTCTTGGCCACCTAGACACACCACTGGCTCATGTACAGCAATCTGTTATCGAGTACCATCTAATCCTTTTCCTCCATGCATCTTGCCAGCCACTCCGCCCCAAGCCTGTACCAATGCATGGGGTTGTTGTGAACAAAGTGCAGGACCTGGCACTTGGTCTTGTTGAAGCTTGTGCAATTGGTCTCAGCCCATCAATCCAACCTGTTCAGGTCCCTCTGTAGAGCCTTTCTACCCTCAACGCTTCCTCTCAACTTGGTGTCACCTGAAAACGTACTAAGAATGTACCCAATCATCCAGATCATCAGTAAGGATATTAAATAGGGCTAGCCCCAATATTGACACCTGAGGAACATCACTAGTGACTGGTCACCACCTGGATTTAACTCCATTCACCTCCACTCTCTGGGTTCAGACATCCAGCCTGTTTTTATACCAGAGAAGAGCACACCTGTCTAAGCTACAAGCTGTCACCTTCTCCTGGAGAATGCTGTGGGAGATTATTTAAATAAAATAGATTGCTTAAGAAAAAAATTGTACGTATGGCAAAACATACCACTATGTCTCATCTTCACTGTTGAATGTATGTATAGGTTTCACAGGACTGTTCCAGGCTAACTTAGGAAGTAAGTTTGTAAATTAATTAAATTATATAATTTTAAATAATTCTTTATAAGGAAATGTTTTTACTGCTGTGTCTTTAAGAGTTAGAAAGGTATTCTTTATCAGGAACTCTAATCAAGGAGCAACAAAGAAAAATGCTGTGAAGACAGTGCCTACTCTACTTTTTTCAAAACGTTCTGTCTTGTATAGTTATAACCAATACTGTGAAGTAAGCAGGAAATTAGGTCACTCTTACTATTTGTGAAATTTATTTCTACCAGTAATTAATTCAATTGTACTGCATTTAAGTATCTGGAATTTGATTGTTCATTGCCTTGCCCTTGAGTACAGGCATTTTTTTAAATTCAGTTTGTACAGTGTAATGAAAAAGCAAGATACGAGAGTGTAAAAAAGTACAGTTATTGCATCCTAAAACCTGAATCTGAAACAGTCTTTCTGTAAGCAAACTTCTCTCCATAGAAGTGCAGGACATAAATATTGTTAAACAGACATAAGATTGAAGAATGACTTACAGGTAGAAATTCTGCTGCTGATACTTGTCTGAGGAAAGAGAAAAAAGAAAATGTTGATGGAATTTATCAATTGATGTTAGTTACGTCACTAAGCTGCAGATAATATCTTTACAAATAGACAGTTAAAAAGTTTGTTGGGATCCAAGGAATCATTAACATCCTGGGACCCTTTTTCTGTGAAGAAATGCTTCTTATTGCACTTGTCTGAAAAAAAAAGAGAGACATCTACACAGTGCACCATTGTAGGCTGCAGATCCTCTGAAAAGGCATGGTGAACTGAATATTAACACCATTTCACACATTCCCAAGATGTATGCAATTACCTCAGGGAGAAGAGCTGGGAATGTGAGGTCTCAAGGGCTTAGATAATGACATAAAATAAATTGCAACGATTACTCGTATATTTTTCCAAGAGACATATTATTTAAAACCTGTCTAGGCTTTCGAGAATGAAAGACAGAGGAATGTCCACTTTATGAAATTGCTATTAGTGTGTGACCTAGAGTTGAAGACAAGGTTAATTATGGGTTTTTAACAGAAGTATCATTCTGGTTTAATATCAGTACCCAGGCCTTAAATATTGAAGTAAGTCACATTTTTCAGGGACAATTGCCTTTGAATGAAGAATGGCGGGGCTCTGATCTCTGCTGACCCTTATGTCTCCCACTGTGCAAGCCAT
Source organism: Aquila spilogaster (assembly GCA_024606505.1). Lineage (NCBI taxonomy): Eukaryota > Metazoa > Chordata > Aves > Accipitriformes > Accipitridae > Aquila > Aquila spilogaster. Next base: position 1,577,448 of record JANHGO010000033.1, on the reverse strand, counting down.
AGCAACAGTGTTGCTACAGCAACTGGGGAACACAACATAAAACAGAATAAAACCATGAAATCTGATGTCATTTTCATGTGATACCGAATTGCAAATAACCTCCTAAAGTAGATTTATTATGTGTTTGATATATTGTATAAAAATTATATGGGATCAATCTGAATTGAATAGGGATGGTGTTGCTGTAACACTACCACCAACGGAACTAGGAGGTAAGCCAATCTTCCAGAACACATAAACGTCCTTGTCAAATGTTTGGTGCTTAAGGCTATTAATCTCAAATCATACATATCTTTTCTCAGTGTTTTCATTCTGTGGAGATTTTAATCTTAATAAATAAATAAATGAATAAAATACACCAATACATATCTGTGCGATGAACTACCATCAATTTTTAAATGACTATGTTTTTATCAGGAGCACAACAAAACAATCTCAGAACAAGTCCTATTTATTAGAAAACATTCTTATCACTTAAGACAACATTTGCTAATTAATATAACTTTGCAGTAAGCTTAAGTGTGTTCACTGAACGGATGGATTGTGCAATGTATATAATAATAGGCTCAGTAAGCTACACAGCACAGTGCAAGACGTTTCTTTTGGAGGGATCAGAAGGACTTATAGTGATTAATTTCATACAGCTTTTCCCTGTGTCTCACAGTAATCAAAGCTGGATACTTCTGAAGAAACTGTTAAAATAATATTTTATCCAGCCATAAATTTCTATGCCACACAGGTAAATTTCTGCCAGAACACATATGGTGATCTACTTATTTTCCCAAACATAAGCTTTGGTGGCACCTTTTATTTGATTCACTTTCATTAGTATGGCTAGTCAGTGAGCGTGTTTTGCTGAAAATTTCACGTGTATATTAATAACTTGTGATGCTATGCTCTATCACACATGTTATGCTGAAGGTATTTTGCCTTCATAGAAGACTTTAAAAGTATATTGGTCCAAAATTTAACCTTGCAAATATCTTCTTCTCCAAAAACGTCTTATTCTTTTTTATGATCATTGCAAACTGAGAATGCTATATTTCAGTTACTTGTTGGAATATTCTAAGGCTCTTGCATGACAAAATATTATCTCTAAAATTACTCACTTCTTCACCAAATACATGAAAATGATCATGCATTTCTAGAAGCAACTTTGCATAGGTTACTGACAACAAAGCAATATGGTATCTTCTTTTCAACTAAAAGCTAAAACAAAATATAATAAGTGTATTTAAAAAAATCATTTCTACTCAACCAGCTCCAGCATTCCTAAAGTTATCTGGCACAGAATTTTCATTGAAAACACAAGCTTATATTTGCAGCCTAATTGAAATGTCAGTAAAGAATTTGATTTTATGGCTGAAATTCTAATTCTGACATCAGCTTTAAACTGTTTGAGAAATCTAGCTGCAAACTCAAGGGCACAGCATTGAATATATATATCTGTGTAATAACTAAGTCTTTTTTGAAAGAAAAAAGGTAAGAGATTCACAGCCTTGGTCTCCCTTCTGAATTATATAATTAAGTCCACTAGTTGATAATACAGGAAAATCTTCTGGGAAATTTGAAGAAGTTTTCATATCTATTAGCTGTAATTACAATACTTCTTTTAGCGGGGTCAGTTTCAGAGTTAAAATAGAAACTCCCTGAATAACCTCTTCACTTCAGCTCTATTATTTCTATGAGATCTATTATTTCTATGGCTCTTAGTCAGGTATTTTATTAAACAGAAATTAGGACATTGTTGTAAATATAGGGAGATTCTTTTAGGTTTGAGTTGAGTGGGTGTTTTGTTTGTTTTGAACAGCTTCACTTCTAAGCATCCGTTTCTGGTTCTGCAGCAGACAGGATGGTGAGTTAGTGCTGCGTGTCTCTTGTGAAGGACCCAGCTGAATAAAGTGCTTATGTGCATAGCACCCAGTGATGGACATTCTAGATCATTTATTGAACAGATTTTCATTTCAAGAAAGCATTTAGCTTTCTTGTTTCCTGAACAGAGGTGAGGTGTAACAACCCTGAAGAACTTTTATTTCCCTGTACAGCATGCAGGTTTGGGATTTCACTCTTCCAAGCTCAGCTGTCTGCCATTTATTTTACCTGTTTTCCCATACTTCAGATTTTCCTTTCAATTTGATGAGAACTACTCATCTGTTTCGCTTTTTCATCTCTCTGGATACACACACACACACACACACATACACTCATGTAGGAGATCAAGTGCAGCCCCTCATACTCAGGATCCACAAGCAGCAGGATCATCTAAATGAAGGTGCAAGACCCATCTCCACTCCTTCCGAATACAGGACAAAGTCTGAAGATCTACCACTTCATGTACTTTCTGCAGCCACTAACTCATAAACTTCATTCTCTTTACCTGAAACAAAATCAGTCACATGTCCCATAAGGATTAAAATATTTTCAGTGTGTACGGTTTATTTTGTGGATGACATTTTTGTCTACACAAGTTTCTCCATTCTCATAGATGTCCCCTTCCCTGTTATGAGTGTTACTCTGTGTGAAAAGTGAGCAAAACTAATTGTTCCATTCATGTTTCCTGTGCCATTGGCATCAGGAGGAACTTTGACATTAAACTCAGAGATTGTTGGATCCAGCCCTAAACAGGCTCTGGTACTGCAATAACATCATTTCCTCTTGTTTTCAACAGTCTACCTTGTTCTTTCTATTAATGTCCATCCAACACATCAAAGATTGATCAAGTCAAGGCAGGTTACAACTAAAAAGAACATAATCCCCATCAACAATGTTTAAGGCTAAAGCTATGACCTGTTTTGACTAATAAACAGAATGGGCTTCACAGGTGTCAGAATTTCACTGCAAACTACCACTAATCTTTGTTTTGCAAGAGTGAAATAAAAACAAAAGGAATTTATCTGTAAAATGACAGGTTCATGTTAAAATGGGAGACTTCTGCAGGTATTTTCAAATGCATTTTTAATCATGAAACTTTAACTCTTCACATATGTGATGTAGGGAGGGAATATTCATATTATTTGATTTTTTTTAAATCTACTTTACAGGCTGAATTATTTAATCAGCTGAAAAGCTGGAAAATATACTTACGTCTAAATAACTTTATGTTTATGGTTCATTTTATTTTTTAGCTAGTCTCCGTGATACCATTGTAATTCTGATAACACTGATAGAGTTGGAAAGAGCTGGAAACTTCTACGTTATCTAGTAATACTACTCATTGGAAGATATTGTCATATACAAAAAACAATTGCCAATAAGCTGGCATAATAGACATTTCATAATGCACAGTTCTCATAGATCCTACGTTGTTTTTATCTGTTCTAAATTTTCATAGTTTTGCACACAAGCATTGGTTCTGGGTAGAAAAAAATCTTAAAAAAAGATCTGGTTTCTATTAAACTGTCAGCTCTCTAGAGCAAATATTCTTGTTTTTATCTGTGTGGAAAAATATATGAGAACACTTGTGTCAGCACCAGGAGTAAATAAAGATCATCCTCATTTTCCTTGTATTTTCCCTATTTTGTAACTTGTTATCAAATAGACTTACAAAGTAAGAGAGAGTCTTTATCTTGCATGTTTCATAGGTAAGTTTGATTTTTTGCAAGCAATTTTTGTGGCAATTAAATTTTGATGGTGCGTCAGACATCTGCAGTGAGTAACATAATTGGCTCTAATTTAAAAAATAATAATTTTTGCTGTACAAGTAGCCAAAGAAAACAAAGAAAGGGGACAAAGGGTTAAAATCTGAGCCAACTGCCTTTCCTCAGGAAAAGCCTGTCATTGAGACAAGGGGAAATCATATATGAGAATCATTTTCCCATTCTACACATAAATAAAGAGAAAATTCACTGTGAAAATATTAGCCATGTTATTTCTGACAGATGCCCTTACATCTTGATTCCATCACAGCCCAACGTAATGTTTTTGAACTCTACCTCAATTCAATACATATTTACTCAAAGAGAAGGGAAAAAGACAAGAAAGTGTAATATTCAGAGTACAGGACATGCAGATAACCATCATCCAAATCATTATCCAATAGGGCCAGGCAGGTAACACTCACAACATTTAGTATGTGCACAAATGGTTCCCATTAAAATCTGATAGACTGTATAGTACCTCCCATTCAAAAAGGAGAAGGAGGGGAAAAAAATAATAAAAAGATGTGGAGTGAACTGTAAATTGTTATGCCTGTATTTGCTCCTGATCGCCCCTGTATATTTGTAGGAATTCAACCTCTCTTCAGGAGGCTGCTCTGTCTTATGACAGTGTGTAGCAGAAGAGATTGTCACCATTCCCATGAGGCAACTAGACTCCTGTTCATGCCTGTTTCTTTGTTCTGTTTATACGTGGCTTCATTCCAAGTACAACATTCTGAAACAGGTATAAGGAAGCACTCTGACCACAGCATGCATGCATGCATGCATGCAATGTGTATAGCCTTCTTCACTCTTCCGATATGCTTGTTTCAAGTGGATAAACCCTGATAAGGTTTATTCATGCCGGTTGGAGTTTGCCCTGAAAAAGATGTTTCAGTTAACACGTCTGCATGATTCATGCAGCATTTTATCTCATGCCTCAAAAAATCATGAATTCTTCATATTTGCCTCTCACTTGGGGCTCTCAGAGCCAGTGTTGATGTTCTGTGCCTCCTGCAATTGAGGCATCTCACTGTTCAGGCAACCCTCACTGGCAATCCTTAACAGGAGCCAATGCTATTGACCTTTCTCATCTTCTCCATCAATGCAACACCTTAGAGTGGAGATTTGGCTGTTACTGCAGTTACCGCAAAAAGAGGGTTTCTGATATTTCCAATTGAAGCCTTACCTTCTCCAGGAAGAAACCTCTTCTCCACACTGCAGAGGGACCAGGACCTACTTTTGTGTCCTCAGGGTCCATGGAGTTGATGATTGCATTCCCTGTCTTTTCATATCTGTGGTTTCTTTAACTGCAGGATACCCTTAAATATATGCTTGTTCTGAATAGGTCTTCTCTATAGTTTTGTTGTTGTTGTTGTTGTTGTTCTTTTTTTCTTTTTTAAGTAAAGGCAAGAATATGGCCATAAACATGATATTTAAGAAGAAAGAAAAACCACAAAAATCTTAAATCTTGCCATGCAGAAAAAGCAGGAAAAAAAAGGATCAGAAAATATACTACTGTTTGTTTCAGAAGACTCTCATGGAAAGGACCAACTTCACTCAGCAGTGGCAAAGTCAGGCTGATTATAAAAAAAAAAAAAAAAAAAAAGGAAAGGAAAGAAAAAATCAATCTGTTTCACAGTCAGCTCTGTATCTTTATGAAAATCCTCTCTCACTCACCAGAAACTTGTTTAATATCTGTGAAACAGAACTTAAGGAAACATCATTGTTTAACATGATACAGGCTGATGCAACAATCTTCATTTCCTTTATGTGTAATAAGATCATTATTTCAGATATTCAATAAGGGCCTGGAGGAAAGAAAATGAAGAGGCGCTGAAGATCTAGATTTATGTCTCTAGAGATTCCTTGGACACCTTGTTAGGCCTTCTGGGATGTGAAGAACTTTTTTCAGCCCTTCAAAATACAATAACCAGAAAGGTTGACCAGAAGGTCAGGATGAAGTTACTATTGAGGTTTGGTTACCCAAAGGGATTTGCAAGACATCCAAGAAAATAGAAATGTCTCTGTCATCCTCATAATGAAGAAAGTCAGAAAAGCCCCTGCTAAGCAGGAGGTAATGCAATTTCAAGCATGCCCTTTAGAACACTAATACTTCCACTACATTCAACAGGAGTGTATGATTTTGAGCGTTCTATCTTTGTGCAGCCATGCTTGGTTAAGAAGTTTTTTAGAGGACAGATCTTAGGCATTCAAAAGCACTAAGTCAAAAATCTGTTTTCTGGCACATACAGCAATACCTTGCAGAAAATGAAGTTCTGCCATCAGTTATCTTAGACTGCTTCCTAATTATCTCTCTTCCTAGGATATGGCTGCTCAGAATTGAGTTCCCTGAAGCATAGAGCTATCTGGACTAACTTAACCTAGTTAGCTCAGACATCATTACTACTCCAGTGGCAGCAGTCTGAGCTAATTTCTCCTCCTCATCAGAGCAAATTGTTCTATCTTCAGCAGAGATAGGCTTGGAATAAGAAATTGTCAGTTTCCATAGATATGGCATACAACCTCTTCTTAAAGTTGGCTTTTAATGTGGGCACAGTAAATAATAATTAGCATTTGTACAATGCACTAGGGATTTTTGAGGTGGTGACAGATTTTCAGCTATGCAATAAAACTTTTCTTTTGCCCATGAAGGGATGAAATACTGAAGCAAAACTGAACATCTACAAATGTTATCATTCATGGTACTGAAAGATCAAGTAGCAGAACTAAAGAGACAAGCAGACGCACTCAGAAAAAAATCAATGCATATGAGACATTTCTTTGATGACACATGCCTGGTTTTAGACTCCAAAGAGGTGGCAGGAGAGGGAGACCAGCTGCAGGGATGGAAAAGATGAGCGAAATAGAGATAAGGCACAAGAGAAACAGGATAATAGCGAAGATAACGACTGAGTAATTGTGAAGAAAGATATTAAGAGAGGAAGGAAGCGTGACAAAAACAGTGAATGCAGTAACAGTGTCTAGTGTACCAAGTATTGGATTTCATAGATGGTGAATCAGAAGTTCAAATATAACATTGGAAATGCATGAAAAATGAAGTGACAGAACAATGTAATCTACATGAGAATATTTCTCACTGGTGACAAAATCAATGCAGAGAAGGTAGGTAACACTGGGAAAGAGGGGCATTTTGATCTGCAGTCCTTCACAAAAGGAAAAATATGGAAGAAAAACACTGATTTTTTTTTTTCTTTAATTGAAATTCATCTTCCTTCTTTTGTCTAAATCATCAATAGTTGCTGATTATTACTGGATTTTACTTTCATTACCGCACTGCTTTTTCGTTGTTGTTTTTGCAAAGCTGTGCTCAGTTAATAGATGCTTTTGTTTCACAGACACAGTGTTGCTAGGAAGCATTTCATAAAAGCTACCTTTGTTAGCAGGTGCTGCCGGTACCAAATCTACCCTTCAGATACTGGCCTCCTGTGGGTATGCAGTACTGCACACCCTCAGCCACAGACAAGTCTGACCAGGTAAACACTCCCCTACGTGACACACAGTTCCTATCAAGACACCAAGACACAGCACACCTGCATGATGGATTTGTGCCCCAAAAGTGACAGGAGAGGTATTCAAGAGCAATGCATATAAGCCACATCAGGTAGGAGAGCCTGTTCCACAAAGCTGTAGCCAGGAAATTGGTCTTCTAGAGGGAATCCTTTTCTCACAGAACCTGATGAGAAGACACCCTCCATCTGTTTTTGCACCCAGCACCTCTAACCCTCAGTGTCTCCATGACCACAGCACAACTCCTATGATAACACTGAACTGGCTACAGATTGAAGTGATTGAACAGATTGCTCAAAACGTGAGACCCGAAAGGTGCACCAAGATTTTTTTTCTCCATTATTCTTCTTAGTGCACTGCCAAGAATAAAAATCCAGTAAGATCAATGTGGATGTGATCAGCCTTGCATTGTGGGGAAGGAGGGTAGCTTGCAAGTTCTACCTTCCACTTAAGGTCTAATACACGTCCTGGTTTGTCACAGATAATGATTTTGTCATTATGCAAAGTGCTGTAATTAAAATGGATCAGAAATCATGACTTGCAATGTAGAATTAGATAAAAAATATCATATTGCCCATTACTCAATCTTACTGAATTTCAAATTGAAATATAGAGCAGAAAATGTCAAAATGTGCTTTGAGAATGTTTTTTTCAGCGGCAAATTTAATTGTTACTTGAAAGTAAAACAAAAAAAAAAAAGAAAAAAAAGTTAAACTGATGGGGACTTTTTTCTTTTTCCTCTCTTAAGAAAATATATATATATATATAAAAGTATATTTTATAGTTCTAATTCAAAATACATCTAGTATGGAGTTGTTCTTCTATAAAGACAGAAAGGCAGTCAGTGAAATTAACTCATTATTTTTCATATCTTTATCACAAGAACTTTCTTAGTAGCTGCTTTCCACCATTTATTCAACCATATAGCATATAAAAAATGCGAAAGTCAAATCGATTTTTCTGAAATCTCCAAACTGTTTCACTGTACAGCAAATACTGAAACTACTGGATATTTTGATCCCCCACACCATTCTGAAGCTCTGTAACAGCTACTGTTTGTCTTCCATACAAATGAAGCTGAAGCATCACATTACCATGGGATTCAATCATTGTTAGTTGCACTTTTAGGAAAGGAAACCGAAAGTTTAAATTGTTTGAAACTACAGCCAAAGCTGCAAGTTTTCCAGCTAAAGAGAACTTTATCTTAGTAGTTGAAACAAATGTTCAGAGGACCATGCCAGGCACTTAAAATGAATTTAAACCTTTATAATATTGCTGTAAATTTAAGCAATAACTTAACACATGAGCCTTGATCTGGCTCTAGTCTGAGGAATGAATTTCACCTGTGTAAAAATGTACAAGATCCTGCAGAACTAAGCAAACTGATAAGTTAAATATGAAGACTGGCAAAAAAGCCTGCTATGAATTGGTCATATTGGATAAACAAAGTGAGAAAAATAATCTGAGATGTTTTAAAAGCCATTCTAAACCTTTACCTAGAAACAAAAAAGAGATAGACTATGCTTTCTTTGTGTTAGCCAAGAATAAGGGGTGAAGATAAAGTTGTTCCATTCATGCCTTTGTTGAGGCTCTGAATTTTCAAACATACTGAATTAAAGCCAGAGGAAAATCTGAGCTTTAGAGATACAAAACAAACTAGTGATAAAGGAAAAGACTGTATCACAAGATAACTATTAAATGCTATTTTCCACCAATTAACATCAGAACAGATACAGGTCTAACAGGATTAGAAAATGTAGTTTGACATTGCATCTCTGTGGTGTAGAATACAGAAAAAAGGGCAATACTGAAGAAAAGCAAATTGTTGGGTTTCATGACCCAGCCAGATAGATTAATAAGTATCAAACCTACAAATGTTTAATTCAGGCAGGGATTTATCTACTCGTATAACACAAGTTCTTCTATCTTTATGCCCCAACCACACAAACTATGTGTCCAAATGGAAGTTGAATATTCATCTTCAAGCTTTTAGTAAAGGTCAAGTGAATTATCATATCTATCTGTGAGCAGCTGCTAGAAGTTAGCACTGTGCTTGTAGAAGTGCATATTTCAAAATAAAAGATTAAGAGTTTCATATATAAAAAAAAATCAAGTAATCAATGAATTCATTTGTCAAGTCTGATTATATAGATATTTTCACCATAAAAGTCAAGATAGTGGTAATATACTTGTTAAGTCCTTTACAAAATTCTGGAATGCTGAAGGTCTTCTCTGAAATCTCATTTTTTGTGAGAAAAGCAATTTAAATTAATAAGGTAATATATATACTTTTGAATATATAAACTTTCCCATTCATTTTATGGTGACAACTGATATTCTGACATAAGACCAGAACCAAACAAAATAAAAAAACAGACAGAAACTCTTGGTAGAACAGCAGCAGATTTTGGAACATAGATTCATATTTGCAGGTACTCAATATGGATTTAACTTCAGGAAAAACAGTATACAATACAACTATCCAAATATTACTCCTGTATGGCAACCATATTTCAATCTCCTACCATGTATGATTTCTGAAATTAGATTCAAAGTTGTGCTCTAGAAATGACTTAATTCCAAGTCACTTTAAGTTGGATAATAATAAATACAAGAAGGACCAGTTACTGATGAATATGAAAGGGCTGTTTTCGTGTATCTCTTGTGATTGTGACAAGCTCGTGGTTAACCAAATTAAATCTTAGTGTGTGATGTAAAAAAAAAAACCTTAACAAATTAATTATCTAAATTTATATATTATCAGTAGTGTTAACAAAATGCCTTTCTTCATATCTACAGAGACCTCATTTTATTGCTCAAATTAAAAGCAATATTTTGAGGGTGCAATTATAATAGTGTTCTTTAGGCAGAACTGGAGTTGTCCTTCATCCTGCTGTACCTGAGCAAGGCTTGTAAAAATGAGCTCTAACTAGAAAAACTGTTGCAACCTCTCATAGACTAAGTGTACAGACTTTCTACTAGTGTGAATGCATAACATGAAAAAAATGATAATAAGCTACCTGTTTTTACTTGTTTCTTAAATATTCTGCATACTCCTTTATAAACTGCTATTGTTCTGAAAAGGAGAAATTATGAAAAATTGTCCTCTTTTCCTAGATATTAATTTAATGAGTTTTAATTAAAAATGGGCATTAGAAGATTACGTGAGTGTGGACATGGAAGCACATACTGTGTCACATACGTGTGTACACATCATTTGTTAGTTTCACTACACCTCCACATGAATGATAATGTCTAATTTGAGAGTTCTAATTTTCATCTAATGTGAAGCTAAAACAAAAAATAAATGAAACATAAGTTGAGGTAAAATTAAGTGCATGATTCCTGGATCAGGCTGTCCTTTCCTCCCCAGCAAATCCTAATCCTCCACAGGAATAACAATAGTTAACTCTTTCATCCATGTGCAATGCATAAAAATGGTTGACTTAATATTTCTGAATGTTAGTGTTTAATTTGATAGCACCATATGCTACAGGAGCTCATTGGCTTTAATTATCACTTTAACCTAGAATAACTCAAGATTTTAAATTTTCAGAGCAAAACTTTCCAGAATTCTCCTAAGGGGATCCCATCTTCATTATTATTGTTTTTTGACAAGCCACTGTTGAAGAAGACATTTCATTACTCCGGGACATCAAACTGCTCAGCAGACTGAGCTCATTCCCCTCTCAGTACGTTGAGTCATGCAGCTTCTATGCAGGGTTTGTAAAATTCCTTTATCTCAGCTAACCTCTGTGACCCACCCCAGTGACTGACTGGCACCTTCCCTGTGTGGGGTTAGGATACCTTCAGGCTCTTGGAGGAGTTTTTGTAAATTGCTCTTTTAGAAGATTAACAAGGCATTCACAGTTATGAAGTAATCCAGGAACCTCTTCTGCCTTTATAAATTGTTGCACAAGAGCCTGGCGTCAATGAACCCATGTGCCTAAATGAGCTCGATGACAAAAAGAGATAAAGATTACAGTTGTAGTGTTTAAACTGACCTGTGATTATCTGAATTGAATCTGACATGGATTTACTCCATGCTAAAAGCTGCGGTGGCCACTGTCAGATTACTAAATTCTGGCAATTCAACAAATATTTTCATTTTCATCATATAAGAATGATGATCCTGTTCAAATCTCCCCATTTTTATCATCTGAGTTGGAAACATTGCTTGATAATGTTGTCAATCAAATAAGCTGTCCTAGCGATAAAACTGATAGTGCCAGGCAATGATGGCTTCTTTCATTTAGCACTTTGTTTTGCAAAGCTGGCCCATGCATAAACTGACTCTCAATGAGCTAAATCAGATGAGACTGAACAGCCAAATATGTGAGAAAAGATTATATTCATCCTGAGCAACATGCAAAAACAAACTGGAACAAACTGTGCTCTGCAGATTCAGACCAGGGTGCCCTAGTGGACAACAGGTGGGCCGTGAGCTGGCAGTGTGCCCTGGTGGCCAAGAAGGCAAATGGTATCCTGGGGTGCGTTAAAAAGGGCACAGTCAGTAGGCTGAGGGAGTGATGCTCCCCTTCTACTCTGCCCTGCTAAAGCCACATCTGGACTACTGTGTCCACTTCTGGGCTTCTCAGTTCAACAAAGACAAGGAACTACTGGAGAGAGTCCAGTGAAGGGCCACAAAGAAGATTAGGGACCTGGAGCACTTCCCTTAAGAGGAAAGGGTGAGACCTGAGACTGTTCAGCCTGGAGAAGAGAAGGCTGAGAGGAGATCTTATCAGTACTTACAAATATCTAATGGATGGGAATCAAGTGGGTGGTGCCCAGGGACAGGACAAGGAGCAATGGACACAGGCTGGATCACGGGAAGTTCCATTAGACCTTGAGGAAGAACTTCTTTACTCTGAGGGTGGCAGAGAACTGGAGCAGGCTGCTCAGAGAAGCTGTGAAGTCTCTTTCTGTAATGGTTTTATGATTTTTGTAATCGGTATTCCACATCATAACATCATGTAAAGCACTAGGACTTAAAGAGTTAATGCTCCAGTACCATGGACTGCTGAATTTCCAGGTATCTGGTTCTCAGAAGAGAAGAAGAACTACATACCCCAGAGGACTTTGTGTTCCCATTTTCCACTCAGAGGGAAAGATAAAAATGCATGCAAGTCCCGAGCCTCTCTCTCTTTTGCTGCTCATCCACAGTGGAGGTTCCCTTGCCATCTCACCTTCTATTTCAGAATAAGGCCTTTGGTTTTGGACACTCCCTCATTTTATTTGCTTTAATTACCTCAATTCCAATTATATTGTGTTATATTGTGTTATTTTGCATTCTGATATCTTGTTTAGTAAAATAGTTTTCCTCCTCAAATCATTGCCACTGTTTTGCTTTTAGGCCCATCTCCCTACCTTCTCCCCTTTTCCCACTTCCCTTTTCCCAGGGCATGGGTCCATAGATCCCCCAACCCCATTAGTCACAGAACCGGGCTGAACCGATACATAAACTGCTGACACTTTCTCTGGAGATAGTCAAAATCCACCTGGATGCTTTCCTGTGTGATTCGCTCTAGGAAACCTGCTTTTAGTAAGGAGTTGGACTCAATGATCTCCAGGAACCCCTTCCAATCCCTCCAGTTCTGTGATTCTGTGAAACTGTAGGATTTTTTGATTTTTTTTTTTAATAAAACAGCGGTATAACAATTTGCATAGTTGTTCTGCCTCAGGGAGTGGATATATGTAAAAAGGTGTGGACTTGATTAGTTTGGACTTGATTTTTTTTAAATAAATGCTCAAATACAAGTCTAAAGAGGAAAAAATACATATAATCATCTAATTTTTGGCTGTGCATGAAAGATACAAGTTTAAAGTGTGAGACATACATGTAGTTACTCATTTTCAATCTATTCTTTCATTTAAATCTTTTTGAAGTTGCACAATATTTTACAGCGTGAGCACGCCCAAAAAATAAAAAGAAAGGGAAGTTCGTGGTTAACTGCCTGTCCACAATAGTTGCACGTTGCCTTAAGAAAAATAACAGATATTACACAAACTTAACAAAAAACAGAAGTCGCAATTCTCCTGTAAGTGGAAAGTAATGTAAGCCTACAGTGACAATGCACCAAAGGGCTTTTAAATCACACAATTAGCCTTGTGGTAATGTGTATATGTTTCCTTGATACAAGGCAACACTAATAGAAACTACTGCGACATTTTCAGTGCCAGAAAAAAAATAAAATATCTTTAGAAAATATAATGCAACAAAGATGTAATTAAATAACAAAAAAAAAAGAAACAAAAAATTCATCTGTTCTATATCTTATTAATATGGCATTACAAAATAGATACAGAATCAAATATAGCCAATAGACTAAGATTACCTTCTGCCTTCCCAGCAGCCCTGTTGTTAGTGGCCCAAGGGTTCAGATATTTCTGATCAGCAAAAAACAGTTTCTAGTATCTCCATGCCACACCCTGCAAACAGTCCTGCCAATTTCAAGCTGCCTGTGCAAAGGAATAAGAAGATAAGTGGACAAGAGGTGGATCTCTACAGAATCTTGTTCCCTGCTTACCTGTCCCCCTCTGCATTTGATCTTAATAATGTTGCCTTCACTTACCAAATCCTGCATGACAGCCTTTCCGTCTGTCTTTCTTCTGGAATTCCTCCTAAAGTGCAGAGTACCTCTGCATTCCCAGCTCTCCAAACTCCTGATTAGACTGTTATCTGCTAAAGCATTGCACTATGATAACTGATGAAATAGATGCCAGGACTGACAGTTTTTCTGGATTCTGTTTCTTCTCCTGAGGCAAGTATTAAATTCAAAATTGAGATGATTATCAAGATATCTCTTATTGCCTAAAAATAATATTTTTCAGGGCAAAAATTAACCAAAATATATATTTTACACATAATTTCACCATGAAAGGGGTTGGTTTTCTTGTGTTTTTTTTTTGTTTGTTTGTTTGTTTGCTGTTGTTTTTCAAGTGGCCAGCAAAGGAGCAATTTGAACATGAATATCTTCATCTATTCAAGAGCCTTTGGGGATGGTATTTTCAAGATACATGTACACTTAAATTGCTTTTTGTTATCAAATCATAGAATCACCAGGGTTGGAAAAGACCTCCAAGATCATCCAGTCAAACCATCCAGCTATCACCAATATTTCCCCACTAAACCATGTCCTTCAGTACAACATCTAAACATTTCTTGAACACCTCCAGGGATGGTGACCACCTCCCTGGGCAGCCTGTTCCAGTGTATGACCACTCTTTTGGAGAAGAAACTTTTCCTAATGTCCAACCTGAATCTCCTCTGCTGAAACTCAAGGCCATTCCCTCTAGTCCTCTCTCTAGTTACACTGGAGAAGAGGCTGATCCCCATCTCACCACAACCTCCCTTCAGGTAGCTGCAGAGAGCAATACAGTCTCACAAGTCTCCTCTTCTTCAGACTCAACAATCCCAGTTTCCCTCAGCCACTCCTTATAAGACTCATGCTCCAGATCCCTCACCAGCTTCATTTGTCCTTCTCTGCACACAGTCCAGGGCTTCGATGTCTTTCTTGTAGTAAGGGGCCCAAAACTGAACACAGTACTTGAGGTGTGGCCTCACCAGGGCTGAGTACAGAGGGATGAGCACTTCCCTTCTCCTTACTGACGCTATTTCCATACAATCCAGCATGTCATTGGTCTTCTTGGTACCTGAGCCCACTGCTGGCTCATGTTCAGCCAAGCACCAACCAATACCCCCAGCTCTGTTTCTTCTACACAGTCTTCCAGCCACTCTGCCCCAAGCCTGTAGCGTTGCCTGGGGTTGTTGTGGCCAAAGTGCAGGACCCAGCACTTGGTCTTGTTGAACTTCATCCCAGTGGCCTTGGCCCAGCGATATTATTTTTCATTAGTCATGATATTCCTGGCATTTTCCTCATGAACATTCTTTTCTTAATGTTTGCTCTAAGGTAGCCAAGTATGCAAACTCTCTTTTATTTCTTAATTCCGAAAGGGAATATGGAAAGTGCCTGCTCTGCTTTTCTATTAATGCATACCTTACAGTGGAGATAATCCACGTGATCCAAGGAGCACAACCACCCACTTCATGCAGGTGTGTGGGCATGGCTGAGTTTCATTCTGTCGCCAGAAATCTAACACAGGCCTTGTGATATGTACTCACTGGATAAATACGCAATCCTCCAAATGATTTTGCATCCAATACAACACTAATAATTTATAAAAATAAATAAGCAAGCGAAGAGCTGGCACTTGCCACTTAGTACAGTCTTTGAAAAGCCTAGGTACAATAACCATTTATCTTGTTAACAAAGGGAAAATGATGCCTGCTTGCCTACTACCAAGTTGTTAACACTTCTTACAAGGCTTTTAAGCAACCTTTTTTTTTTTTTTTTTTTTTTTAGCCCAGTGACAAAAGAATTCTTCACAGATTTTCACGCAAAATCTCTAAGCAGATATCCAAAATCTGCAGGACTTTTCTATCAGGGTTCCTCCTCCTTCTGCTTGCTATTCTATCTGGCTCTGCTCTTATGTATTAATATGAAGAGCCATTCTAGAACAAATAGAAATTTAATTGAAAGCATATAAATTTGCTGATGCAATGGTATATCAAACACATTGGTTGCTAGTGTAGGCTTTAAAGAAAACCCACAACATTCTGTAATAACTCAAGGCTATGCTGGAAGATGTACATGCCTCATTGCATTTGCAGAAACAAAATAATTTCCTAACATAACAAGAGAATTAAAATGAAATACATACACATAAAACTTGAGTAATAACTGCTTGTTTCCTGACCTGACCTAGTTCCAGGACAGTATTGCCTCTTCAACAGTTCCTAGGCACCTGCCCTGTTATTTGCTTAGGTGCAGTTTGTGAGCACAGGGAGACAGCACAGGCCACAGGTTACTGTAGCTTTCTTTCACCTGGACCAGCACCCTGCCTAAGTGAGCCCTCTTATAACTAGAACTGTTGGAGCACGTGAGCGTTAACCTCACGGTAAAAGTTGTTCAAATTGAGCTCTAGGTATTCATGCCATGTGGTAAATGATCTGAAAAGCATGGCCAGATCTGCGTTGCTCCTGTGGAGTCATACATCACGGTTATACTCACAGTTGACTGCACGAAGCCAAAGATTCTTTTCACTAGAGCTGACCCTGTGTGTGAGTGGTACATGGGAGGAAGGAGAAAATGGTGATTGTCAGCAGTTTGTATAGTTAATGGAAACCCTATCTCCTTTATCTCCTGATCCACAAAGCAATGCGGTGGTCTTTTGACGTTGCTCTCTCTCATCTTCAAATGAAAGTGTTGGACAGACAACTTTTACTCATTCATTCTAACACATTTTAATTTTGTACTGTATTTTGCTATACTTATCTAAACTCACCCTGCAAGTTATTAAAATGTCAGTACGCAGTACGCAGGCTACTTTGAATATCCTTCCTGGGGAAAAAAAAAAGGGAAAAATGTCATCTTCCTAAATGCCATCAACTCATACAGATAAAAAAGCCACCCCAAACAAACGCCCAATAGAACACACATCATAAGAAATTATGTGGGAAAATGATTCTGTTAATTTATTGTTATTACCTTTTCCTATTTCTAAAACTTCACATATTAAGACAGACAAATATTTTTCTCCCCTAAACAAACATCAGATAATCTTCACATTTAGAGATTTCTAAAGTAATGATTCTCACAATACAATAAGAGCTGCAAACAATGCATGACACAGCACTTTCGCTTACAATAGAGGTGAGTATCCAAACACCACAAGGAAAGCCTTCAAAATAGAAGGCATCAGTAGGATGTAAAGTGATGTGTGGGGACATGTAAAATTACGGGGAAAAGATTTTTATATTTAAGATCTGTGTATAGTAGTACATAAGTCCATGATGTTTTAAAAAACTCTCCTCCATCTTCCATTCCATTTCTCCATTGCTATATCACATTTCTCATCAGACTGCAATACTTCTGAGAGAGGGCTTACATCTAGCTGAGCCATTCCTAAGGCACCTAAGATGCTATTAGAAGCACATATTTTTAATCCTTACTTCTCCCTGCTCATTCTCATCTCTGTTTATTAACTGCCACTCTTTAGAAATCCTGGTCTTGAAGATTTTCTCTATGTTGCTATATGCTGCTTTCAATTTAAACAACTAAATTAAGTCAATGGCACCCAGCTTCTTCTCTCTCCAGGCTTTCACCTGCTGCTTCAAGGCAGGAAAAAAAAGGAAAAAAAAGAGCAGTTCTCCCCATTCTGCAGCTGTAGGCTAATTATCTCTGCTGTCTGTCAGCAGAAAATTTAAAGAAACACACACTTTTACTCTTTTTTCTTTTCTTTCAAGTAACCCACAGGCAAAGTATTTTCCATTTAATTTTTGATTTAACTCCTCTGACTTCAGAGCCCGCGCATAATAGCAGAATTTAGTTGGGCAGATTATCACTCACTCATTTCTCCCCAGGCTCTAGACGGGGAATTCAGGCACCATATTTGTGTCTCTGGATTCCACCACAGAAGTCAGACACCTAAAATGTAGGTTTAAGCATTGCCATGCCTACAACTCTCTGCATGTGGGACACCCCGACCTACATCAGCTGTGCCTAAGGCTGCTTTTCCCTCCCACATCCCTTCAGTTGCGGTTAACTGGCCTGCCTTCACAAATAAATGGTGAAGGATATTAAAGACACAGAATCTCCCTTTCATATTATAAATGTTTAAGCTGGAGAGTGTGTTTTAGGGGTGAATATACATATATATATATATATCAGTCTTCTTTTCTAGAGGCATAGGGATTTTTCTGAAAGTAGGAGTTGGATAAGAACTCTAGATATTCATGTTGGATACTAGGAAGAATTTCTTCTCAGAAAGAATGGTGAAGCATTGGAACAGGCTGCCCAGGGAAGTGGTGGAATCACAGTCCCTGGAGGTGTTTAAGGAGAAGGTAGATGGTTTAGTGGGACAATAGGGACTTAGGAACACAGTTTAGTGGGCAATATTAGAAGTAGGTGGATGGCTGGACTAGGTGATCTTAGAAGTCTTCTCCAATTAAATGATTCTATGATTCTATAAATTAGCAATTTTCAAGTTTACTATTTCTCTTTACATTATCAGGAAGAAATTAAAACGAAAATGAGTTCAATAGGTGATAGGTGATAGCTTCCTTTAATGATCTAGTTAAATATGAAACAATAAAGTGACCTGAAGTTTACACCTGTTCTATCTGAACACAACTAAAGACAACATATGGAACAATGCTGAATTCTCTCCTGAGCTAACAGCAATTTTATTCATGTTGCCAAGGGAAATACATTGCTCATGAATTAGTTTACTCATCCTTAATATTTTTTGCATTAGCTTGTAAACAGACTTTTCTAAGTAGAATCAATCATTTGTCAAGGATCTGATGGATTGGCCATGTCCTTGTTGGAGAAAATGTTCAGTACTGGATTAAGAAACTAAAAATTGTCATCTCTGCTAATGGAAGAGAGAGAAGAATCTGTCCACATCTTCTGGAATTAATTCTAAAATAACACGGCACACCAGAGAGGCTTTCATACATTTATTTTCCACCTTGTAGCGGAGAACCAAAAGTGGTTATAGACACCTAAGCAACTGAAGCTGATGGAAAAGACATATGGCATTGGATACATCATGTGTTTGCCTGAATGCAAAATACTGAAGACATCTGAAAATGTCATCTGTGAGTCTCGAATGTTGGTGGGAACATCTCTCACCCAGAGGTAATCTTTTTGAAGTGCAAGGCCTCAGCTGTTTCCTCAGCACTTCCTGCTGACATCGTCTTTGATGCCAGCTTTGGCACTGCTGCTTTTATCATAAAGTGTCTTTAACATGAGACTAGATTTTATTCATTGAACCTTAAACAACATTTTTCTCCTGTTCTGTTTTTCCAACCGTATGTAGATGTCATTTGATTTAATACATTTCAGGCTGTGACTATTAGAATATAAAGTCCCAAAAATGCTAAAATGGGATAGTATTTTTTTCTATTTGTTGTACACTCTGCATAACTGCCCCTTCTGCCAGACCATTAATTAGAAACCAGCTAGTTCTGGATCTTAGTGGTAGAAAACATACAAGAAAATTGAATTCATAAGATAGATTTAGAGAAGTCTTCCTTTCTGCCTTGTTGAGAAAATGATGGCTATTGATTTCCTATTTCCTATTGATTTCTAAGTTTAAGATGTTCATAGTTAGAACCTCAGGGGATCTAAAACCACAGTGCTGAAAGAGTTAAGCAGGTTTTTAAGTGAAGAAAATGTGTGTCCAGACTTGCTGAAGCCTTCAAAATACCATCTAAAAATCAGCATATAGGAGTCAGCACAGACTCAGCCACGGCACAGAAAGTAGTACTTTTAGAAGAGCTCTTTATTGTTCAAGTACTTTAAAAGTGTATTTTTAAACATCTGGAGATGTGAAAACTGTACGACTGAGACTGTTCGTTACGGGAACAGGCAAGGGATGGCAAGCAGCTGTGAGATCAACAACGTAACACCTGGTTTCTGACCTAGAGTGACTAAGAAACTGAAGATCTCATCATTGGCAGCCACAGCCTTGCAACATGATCTATCCTCTGATATATTTGTCTAATGCTCTTTTTAGGCCTCCTGTAGGCTGTAGCTGCAGAAAACAATCCCTCTGAGTTCTTTTTTCTTTTTTTTTTTTTATGTAGAAATTGGCAAAGAGATAAGAAACTGAGTACGGAAGATAGCAAATGGATCTTGGGGGAGGGTGGTGTGGGGGGAGCCCTTCACTTATAAAGAGCAGCTTGTTCCTCCAATGCAGAAATTCAAGTTCTGTCTTTCAAATCTCCAGGTGTCTCCTAGACCTCATGGATTTCCTAATATTTCCTCAGTTTCTACTTATAGCATTCACACTTCCTGCTGCAAGGGACTAACTGCATCAAAATGTTTTTAATCTGCCAGAAGGTTAACTTATATGTGCTGTGTATTTGTTTCAGTCCTACGCACATCCGTACATTTTTTGGTGCAGACGTGTACAAAGTCAGTGGGAATTATGCCTGCATATGCCACAGCTGAATATGGCCCTAGATTTACTGTGTCATCAAGTATTTGCAACACAATAGCATTTGTCAAAATGCCAGTGTGAAGTGCAAGTGGGTTTCAAACAGCTGTAGCACTGACATATGCTGCCCTTTGGTTAAGCCATGACTTAAAGTTCAGCTTCCCATTTAGAACAAAAATTGACAGATTCATCTTTTCCTGATCTTCAGAAGCAGTCAGGCTCTCAGCTGTGCCTTTACTCATCTAAATCATTCATATAGGCACTACCAACACCCCCTACTCCTATTGAAACAACTTGAAATAACGGGGTACCTTGATTGCTGAAAAAATTCCCAACAGAGTTCACTCTCCATCATCAATGTTGTGTTTGGGATCTCAGCTCAACCAAAAGCTCAGAGACCTTGCAAATATGTGCATTGCCCATAAGATATATACTGCCACTTACAGTATATACTGAATTGGGATAATATAAGGGTCGAAGTGCACAGACAAGATTTGGACTGCTTAGGAGTATTTGCAGTCTCTGCTGTGACATGAGCTTTGTCTTCCATATTGAAAGGTGTTTCTCTAACTGTCAGGTTTTGAGTTGGTTTCTCTTACCAAAGAGCAACAGAATAATGCCACTACATATAAATGGTGAGGCTGGATGAGCAGGGTAAGGATCTCGCTCCCTAGACCGCTGGTTAATAAACTGCAGTATGTTAGAGACTGCACCCTCCCTGCCTGTTCAGCTATCTAAACTGTTGATAATCCAACAAAAAAGAGATAAACTCAAAAGACTTGATAGGGCACTTAACTGAAATCCTATACTTATATCTCTGTTCTGAATCATACTGGCTGTGTATGCAGATGCAGGACTCTTGCATCCCTGGTGGGTAAACTAAAATGGAAGGCAAATGAGTGCTTTTAGAGGCAAAGGAGATGGCAGCATTCTGGTAGTGACACTTAGTACGTAGGAAAGGATCCAGCCTTTGCTTCAAGCATGATCTGTCTTCAGAAGATGGATTGAGGAGTAAGGCGAATTGTTGGTGTGTGGATGATTCACTTGGTTTGTGAGGAAGGAAATGGATTATAGTGGATATCGGAAAAAGGAGTTTTATGCATCAGGTTGGACTATACAATGACAGAGTATAGAGAGAAATATTTACAACTAATGTGTTGTGAAAGAAATATCCTGATTTTTTTGTAGAGAAACGCAGGTAGAAACATTTAAATCTTTTTGACTGCGGTCAAAAATATAATCCTCTCTGGATAAGATGCCTAAGAGGTGCTGAGTAGTTTCAAATCCGACTACTATTGAAGCAAGCTGAAAGTGCTTATCACCATGCAAGATACAGATGTTTTACAGGAACAGTCTGCCACAGTGCTGTGAACACAATAATTGGTCGTGATGGCACCCAAACTGTTTCATATGCAGTTCCTACTCAGCCAGCTTAAGATTGCTCTATCAGAAAAAGCCATGTAATCTCCACTAGCAAACTGTATATTCTTGGTGCCTTTGCTTTGTAAGGATACAGCGGAAAGTAAGAGAGATTTCAAAGTACAGAATAAAAAATAGTTTAGGACATGCAAAATTCCAAAAGTGCAAATAGACTGAGAAAAAAGCGTTACCATCAGAATGAGAGTGAGATGAATGAAACTGTCCAAAAAAAAAAAAAAAAGTCTAGATATGCTAAGAAGTGATAGAATTTAGGAGTTTTCCCAGTCTCAGAAGACACTAATAGAGTTTAAGTACATTAAAGGCGGGAAGCTAAAAACTGATCAAAGAAATCACTTGTCTGTATGATGAGTGACTGAACTATACAACTCAGTTCCACAGAAAGCCAGTGAGGTCTAGAATTCAGTAACTTATAAAAATCAGAATTTGAACGCCGATTAAGGACTCTCAGAGTCCTGACTTTCACTGGTTTTAGAGAAAAGAACTTGCTACACTCACATTTACCTTAAAATAGTGGGTAACAGGCAGGAGTTTTGCAAGAGTCATATTTGTAAGAAAACAGGAGCCCAAACCCTTCATGCTACTGTAATCAGCCAATGGCATGGGTGAGAAATTCTGCTTCAGATTTAAGAAATCCCTTTGGTGCCAGCAGTGTTCCAGGAGCCAGCAGCAGCACACGGGGTCTGCCTGTACTGAGTACCAGGCCTCCCTGCACCACCAGCCTCCTGAGAGGCCGGTGCCCACCTCCAGGTCTGCAAAGGCCTCACTGTGACACTTACAGCTGCTCCTTCCTGCCTCGGTGGTTTGCACCATGCAAGCTGCTTCTGAGGTTTTTTGTCAAGCCAGTTCCTCCTCGTTTATTATTTCTGGCAAAATAAAGCTTGCAAAGCGGTACGCAGGGAGAAGTCAGATGAACTACGGCATGCTGAAAGCCCCGCATCAGCCCCCACCTGCACTCCTTAGATGATCAGTCACTCTGAGGAATCTTTTGATTTCCAAGTGGTCCCTTTGTCACTGTCATCCACAGAAAGCTGAACTGCTTGTCACCACCTCTCGGCCTCACACTTATCTGTGCTCAGCGCAACCACCAGCGCTGTGTGTGCAGCACAGAGCAGCTCTTTGCTTTGAGAAAGAGCCATCAAAGCACTCAGCACTGAGGCCTCCCTACCTCCTATCTGCCTCCATACAATAGCCTGGGCAACCCAGTGCAGTCCCTTATTGCTGAGAAAATAAGATTGGCCCTCACAGTGCCTTTGGTGTTTCGATCTGTCAGTGACGTGGCACAAGTGGAATGTGACAGTCAAGTGACAGTAAGAGATTTCCCAAAGCCTTGATATAAAATCAACACAAAAATACGTTCTCCTGAGTCTCATCTACATATTCGTAAGCTCTGCTCTATTAATGCTGCCTTCAGTGAAGGGATGCTGTGGAAACATTGCAATCATCAGTCAGCTACAGAGAAAAACATAAGTGTTATATAACTTGACGAATATAGTCCTATCTTTAAAGTATCGAGGCTGGGGGAAAAATCTGTTTGCTGTCTTAAAACACATTAGAAAAGGGCGGATGGAGGGGAACAGCAAAAGAGATTTATGTTTCTCCTGCAGAAACAATGTCTTTGTATAAATCTCTTGTATTGTGTGTAATCACATAGGTTACACCTACTGGTGGCCAAAGCATCCAGACTTTAATTTCATCACTGCTCATCATAAGAGACTTAAAAGCTACATAAATAAGCCCCAAGGTGGATGCCACCAAGCTGCTGCAGACAGTAAAACCAACAGCACTTTCCACTTCTCTGTACGGACAGAAATAAAACAAAGCAAAATACTGTCTATTGGCAAAAGTCATTACATCTTTGAAACATGTTCACTAGATTTTGAACAGCACATCAATCACTGTTTCTTAATTCCACCCAAATAATTTCCAAAGCAAACTGCTTACACTTTTCTGAAAAAAAGATGTCTAAAACCTTAACATTTTATTTAAAAGCACAATAGGAAAATATGACCTGAAATATTTTATCATAATATATTGATGAATGGACATGTAAAACCAACTGGACTGAAATGAGCTATATTCAAATTGTATTTAGGAATTTCACTGTATGCTATTTTCCTTAAGATGCAATTGAATAAATACAAAAGGAAGATATAAAGCCACATAAAAATTCAAACCAAAGCTGATTGGAAAATAAGGGGCTTAGCAGAATACACACTCTTTGTGCAAGAACTGTTTTCCATCAAAATGTATTCTTTACGAAAATGCTGTTACCAGCTGAAGTCCAGACCCAGTTACATAAAAGAAGAAAAGTCTAGGGTAACATGTGAAAAGAATCTTTCATAGTGAGCAACGAAAGCTTTGTCCAGAAGTGAAACCTTATCTTGGAAGATAAAGGGCTTTGAAACTGACAGGGCTGGTATACTGAGCAGGTGATCAGGGCATGGCATCAGGGTGTGTAATACAGGCTTAAAGGCTAAAGGAATGCAGCTACCATTTTCTCAGTCTTGGAAAGTCGGTAGAAGACCTCCAGAATTAGCAGTATGAATTTTACAGCCTGAACCCTGTTTTGCTATCTGGAAAATTCACATCTGCTTTGTAGGTTATGGATAAAAAGGATACATAACACACAATGGAGAGAATGTGAAACAAAGGCAGCTCATATCATTTTTTTTTTTTTTAATTTGTGTATCATCATCCGGATTTCCCCAGATCATGAGATTTTTTCAGGCTGAGACACAAGGAGACATTTTGCATTGTATTCTGACTTCTGAGCCTTCTGGCCTCACAGAGAATCATAGAATCATTTGAGTTGGAAGGGGCCCTTAAAGGTAGTCTAGTCCCTGCCATGAACAGGGATGTATACAGCTCAATCAGGTTGCTTGGAGCCCTGTCCAGCCTGACCTTGAACATTTCCAGAGATGGAGCTTCCACCACCTCTCTGGGCAACCTGTTTCACATTTTTTAGTGTTCTTCACTGTGACAAAGGCTAAAATGCTATTTCTTCTGAATAATTGCTGAATTGTTCATGTCTTCATATACTTCCAACAGCTGAATTTAAAGAAAACCAACATTCAGTATTTGGAGCTAATTGTGAGATTCAGAAATACTGGGACAGAGGTGTGTGGGGATGAATAGAAAGCATAAAAACAGCAGACAGCTGACCTGCCATTTGTGCTTATGGAATAGGGCTGAATGCGGGCATAGAAAGGAATGAGTTTAAATATTGCAAGAGAGGACAAAAAGACACATTAAAATGTGAGCTATTTTTTATTATATATTTGATAGTAATCCAACTTATTTTTAATGAACAGATACAGTGAAATTGCTGATGATGTTCAATACTGTACAAATTACAATTGCTATAGCATTTAATAGCAGCCTTAGAAAAGCATGTCATTGTTGACGTTTTTTAGTACAGCCTTTATAATATTCAAGATGACACTCTTATAAAGCACTTTCTCATAGCGTAAGAGGTATAATAAAATCTGTATGAGTATTGCTTATGCATGTGCACTTCTGAACTATGATAAGTAGGATCAGATACCAAACTGAACGATGCTAATTTATATCCACTGAAGGCCTGATCTAGAAGCAATCAGTTTTCCTATCCTCAATGGATTTTTCATATTATTAAATTTATGACTCCTCTTTAGCACCCTAAGCATATGAAGTCCTTTCAATGCAATGCATTTGTGAAAATACAGATTTTTTTCCATAGGTTTCAAGAGCTACGCACAATGTTCTGTGCTGTTCAGACTTTTAATAATCTACAGTTACTCACTTTTTTTCTGCAGACCCTTGATCCCTTTTCACAGGATCCCAGCTTGCATAAAACACCAAGTTCTGGCGTCCACTCTCCATTCCATATAGTGTCTTTGTCCACTCAGTGTCTAGCAGAGCAACCTGGTCTGGTCTCCTCACATTTTCATAACAACAGCCAACATAACAAATTGCTGTGTTTATTTCCCTTTCCTCCAACATTCTTCTTCTACTTGCTGTTACCTCTTCTCCATTGAACCCTCTATCAGAGCTGTGAAGACACTGTCTTTCTTCCTCCCTCCACAGCTGAGCTTGTCTTCTTGGTCTGACTTTTGCCCAGGGCTTTGTCATTACAGAGGTCCTCAGGCCTCTTCCATGGGCAGTTGCTGCTTGCTTGCTGGCCTTCTCTCTCCTCTCCTACTTCCTCTGCTCTGCATGAAGCCTTTCTCCAGGAAGAGCCACCTGCAGCTTCTCCCCATCTTCACCAGGTGTTGGCAGGCTCTTGCCCACAAGTTGTAAAATTTGCCAGTCCCCATTTAGAATCACAGAATCCTTAAAGTTGGAAGGAACCTTTAAAGGTCATCTAGTCCAACTCCTCTCCAATGAAAAGGGACACCACAGCTAGATCAGGTTGCCCAGGGCCTAATCCAGCCACACCTTGAAAGTCTCCAGGGATGAGGAATTCACCACATCTCTGGGCAACCAGTTCCAGTACCTCACCACCCTCACTGTAAAAGACTTTTTTCTTATATATAACCTTAATCCACCCTCTTTAAGCTTGAAACCATTTCCTCTTGTTCTAACACAGCAGACCCTGCTAAAGAGTCTTTCCCCTTCTTTCATGTAGCTCCCTTTTAGATACAGAAAGACCAGTCAGGTTACCTCGAAGCCTTCTCTTCAACAAGCATTTGCCAGCACCTCACCTCTTATTGCAAGATCCAAGCACAAGCAAGGATCTCAACTGCACACTACACTTCCAATGGTAACTCTAGTTCCCCCATGAGCCGCACAGTTTTATGGGTTGCATTATGCTTTAATTAAGCATCAAAGTATATCTGTGAGTCATGTGAAAAAGATATTATTTTATTTCATAGATTATAGCTCAGTCAGCTGAATCTGGCACCATACGGATTATGAATGGCACAACTATGAATACACTGTGGTATATTCTTCAACCTTCTTCTTTTTCCAAAACAAATATTACTTGATTTTTGATCTGATGCTTCATGTAATGACATGCCAACTGTATAATGAGTACATTTGGTGTTTTTCAAACCCTGGGCTTTTTCCCACTACAATTTCTGTTTTGGCTACAAAGGTGAAGAATGTCTCTATGAGAAACTGAGTTTTTGTTTTCTTTCATTTTGCTAACCACTACACAATTTTAAACTTTTCTGCAAAAAAGAAATCTACAGTGCACACAGAACAGGATGAGCGTACTGCTGACTGAGCAAGCATTTGATCAATGCATCACAGCACAGCTAAAGAAAGCGGTACAACCTTTTAAACACAGGTAATAACACTGTTATGCTTACATTGTGAAGCAGTTTTTTATGTAATAGAATCTTATTCCACTCTAGATGGATAACAACTGTGAATTATAATTTTATTTTCCACTTAGCAAAGCCTATTGACTTGGACTAGTTCTTGCCAGGGAGCCAGTTTCACAATAAAGGCAGTAAATTCTGATTTTGTGCTTGTTTGATAATTAATAGTGCAGTGTCAGCAGCAGTGCAAAATGCAAGTATGATGTTTCTTTTTCCTCTGCGTGTTATAAAAGACAGGTTATAAGTTAATAGCTTTATGTAATTTACTAAATAGCATTTACTATCATTAACTAGAATGAGTTTAACAGTCAGTGGGGGCTCAATTTTATGTGTGAATGTGTGCAAGGCCCTCCCATTAACACAGCATCCTTTTCCCCAAGTGTATCTATACGGTTACACAGCCAACCATTCATTCCCCATTTATAGCAACACTCCATTGCCTTATTGCTAAAACAGTGACAAAAATAGGTGTGTGGGGGTGTCAGTATACATGCTAGCTATAAATATTATAATTATATAATAATGTTTGTCATGGATGGAAAAAGAGGCACAGAAATGAAAATGACGTGTAAGCGTGACTCAAATTAATTTTATCACTATTCTCTGGGTATTTATCAAGGCCTAAAATAAAAGCAATCAATTTAAACCTTAACTAAGTTAAGGAGTTGCAGTTCTAACAGACAAGATGTATCAGAAAAGCTTTTAGTGTGGACCACAGCATTAATGAGCACCACACAGCCACTATTGACGTGGCAACCCTCACCACAGCTCACCAAGATGAGTGAGTGAAATCCCCTGTGTGCAGGCACAAAACAGTGAGTGCAGTCTTGATCCATCGAAGTATTTATATACCTCTGAGTACACAGGAGTAATTCCTTCGAGGTGACTCACGGCTGTATATGCAGCATTAGGTCCAAGTGATTTATGTGAGAAGTCAGCAGACGCTCATACACTCCACCATGGGCACAGCGTTCAGTTGGACAAAGGAATTCTCCCAGGGACATATGCGTCAGAGGCAGGAGGGGAACCTGAGTGTGAATTGCCCTCTCTGGTCAACTTCCAGCACTGATTCTTTAAGCTGGGCTTATAAAATGAGCTCCACCAGCAAGAGACCATGCTAGTCCAACTGTTAGTAGTCTCCAAGGCTTGCTTTAAATCTGCTTTGAGAACACTTGTGCTGCCGCAACACATACAATGCCTCAAAGTTTACCTTTGCCACCAGTCACTTTTTCCCTGACTAGTCATAAAAAAAATAATTTGACAAATGGGAATTGCAGGACCGATACTATAATAACTTGCTGCCTTTCTTCAATGAAAAATGTGCATCAGTTGTTACAGTGACGAATGCATCTTTCCCCTCTGCAGACCTTTCCCACCTGTTAGTCCGTGGATGATCCTGCCATTTATGCACTGCTAACATGCTGAAAGATGGTTCCTTCACTTTCAAGGTGATTGGACTTCGCCAGAAATTAAGGCATTTGTTAAACGCAAGAACTGATTAACCAAGTGAAAATTAGAGCAATGCAACCATAAAATTTGTGTTAAGGATTGTGTCACCTGTGTACGTTGGCACAAATCTTCTTTAGCTTGGCTTTGACAGTGGGTGGCTTCAGAGTGCCTTATTCATAGCAGTGAAGCAGGGACAGGACATTGCATGGCCCCACTGAAAGGCACGTGCTCAGGACACCATGTTCTTTTTAATTCTCCACCACTCCCCCCATCTTCTTCCATCTCCTGCCCCTTCTTACTCAGGCCCAATGCCCCAGGCTTGATCTGCCTCTTAATGAGCAGCAGTGATAGCAACAGTGCCCAGAAGTGTCCAAGTTTGTGTTTTTGTTTTTGTTTTTTTTTGTTTCTCCTCTGGCTCTACCCACAGTACAAATCCTTCCCATAATTTCTGGGAATTATCTTTGTGATTATAGTCTCACCTCACAGATGATCCAGGCGACCTGCTTACTGTGCCTGCGACAAACTCACTGACTTCTGTGTGTTCTAAATCCATTGCTACATATAAGCAAAAGTCCGGAAAATAAGGAGGTTAACAGAAGACAGTATGCTATAAGGAGCTCGCTTTGCTTATGAACCAGGAGAAATGAGGGTAGAGAGATGGGGGAGGAGAGGCAGGGAGGAAAGGAAGGAGGGGCTGGCAGAGACGAGCTTGATGGCTTTCTTATTTAAATATTATTTTTTTTCTTCTTTTAAAAAAGAAAGAAAAAGAAATAAATGACAAAAAAAAATAAAAGAGAAGAACATACTTAGAAGGCAAAGTTTCCATAGGAAAAAAATATTTTATTTTTTTAAGAACAAATTCAGTTTGAAACAGACGTGGAATGTGATTTTCATAATTTTCATTTTCTGGGAGCTAATTGCAGTGTGGAACTAAAGCAGATTTCAAACTTATTACCGGCTAGTTTAAAAACAGAACGAACAAACAAAAAACAAAACAGAACAAAACAAAACCAAAAAAAAAAAAAAAAAGAGAAGAAATTATTTATAACTCAAGCGTAATACTGTGTTACTTACAAACTGGACAAATAAATTCTTAAATAAATATTCATGGTACACAATTTCAGCACAAATATGCGGCAATTTGGCAACCTTTTATACCATTTTTTTCCTCAATACAGTGCAAAGGGGAATGACACTGCCCTTACACAAGCTGTAGCTAAATACATTGCAAAATTCAAATTTTATACAAAACATCTTGCTCAGACTTTATAAAAAACCAACATTGCTTTATATACACAATCTGGTTAAGAAAAGCCATTTTTGTCTTGTTTTCACGTGTTTTTTTTTCTTTTTTATTTAAAAAGGCGAATAAGGCTACTGTAACACCCCAAATCCATATACAGTAAATCCGAACCTATTTACAGCATCTTCACTTAGACATGATGGTGCAAATTTCAAGTCGGGTGACTAGGGATGATCATACAAGCAAGGCATTTACAGTAATTTTCAAAGCTGAACCAACGTCAAATAAAGGAACAGTTGGTAGATTGTCATAATTCTGCACCAGACACAAAGCAGACGCACAGTACATTTTTTTTTTCAATTGGTTGCAGGTTGCTCTTGAGCAATTCATCTGATTTTTTTTCACAGTTTAGTACATAACTAGAATGTAGCCAGCTGATGAAGCGTAGGTTCAATTTGATAAAAATCAGGATCAGCAAACCCACCCCTTCCTCCCCCTCCCCCAAAATAAAATCTTAATGACTTACAAGAGAACCTTGTATGGATGGATTCACAGAAAGGAAGGGTTGTTGAAAAGAATTACATATGTAGTGTAGTTAGTCACCATGGTAACCTTCCACAGATCCATGGGTTGGGATTTTTTTGTTTTGTTTCTCTCACTTGGACCAACATCTCACCATCATTTTCAGGTCCAGAAAACAGAGTGATCATTTCTATGACAGATTTTTTTTTCTTTTCTTGCAGGTGCTCAACGGAGATGTAAGAACCCCAAAATGCTGTTGCTACATTTTCTTTCCAAATCAGAAAGCAAAGTGTTACCATAGTAACATGACTATGTTAGAAATGTCTATTTGCATAGCACATATAAAAGTAGAGTTTTCTTATTTCCTCCCCAGGGTGGGAGACGTAGGGGAATAGCCATGCTAAAGAGAAAACTTTAACCTGAACCCCCTCGCTACGAATCTCAATGAAATCTACAGAACACTTCAGTCCATAAGGCAAGGGAAAACACAACACAGAATATATATGCTGGCACACTTTGTTGTTGTTACGTATGTGACTTCACGACACTTTGGGCCTATTTCCCAACTATCTTTTGTGTGATGCCTTTAAAGGGCTTTGGATTTTTATTTTTTTTAATATGCTCTCATTACCATTATTTTTGGATAGTGGTTGTTTTTCCCAGAATTGGTTTCTTCTGTTTAATGTATGCATATACACGCATACATAAAGATATATATATGTACATGTACACACACACATACATATATAGGACGATGACAAGTTAAGACTATTTAATTGCCGCACATGAAATTCACATCTTCTGGTGTAGATTCTGTGCAATCTCAAAACATGTATTAGTAAAAACAAAACAAAACAAAAAAGAAAGAAAGAAAAACTCTCACTTCGTATCCCTTGTGTTCTATACACCTATTATAAATAAGACATATCTTCCTTCTCCATCTCAGTGTCATAATTTATTTTATTCTTGTCATTTATGTCATTTATTTTATTCTTATGGACTGCAGGAGGTTTGCCATATGTGCTTTAACTTTGCAACAGAGCACCAACTAACTGCTGTGCCCATTAAGTACCCACAGGCACTGTGCAGGCACAGCACTAGGATAAACCAAAGTGTCAAAAGGCTCAGTCAGAAAAAAGTTCTGTTTTACTTTTAGAGATGAGAAAGATTTTGTTTGTTTGTTTTTTCCCCCAAAACTTTACGAGTGATAGCATTACAGCTCATTTGACCTGTTGGCTTATAACAATCTTGGTTAGATTTGGCTCTCTGCTATTTTTTTAAATGCTTTCCCTGTGTTTAGTATAATGCGACAGTATAGCAGCTGAGTCTGCTCAAAAGTCTTCCGAAGCAGACCACATTTTTGCTACAGCTTCAAAGCTGTATAATTTATTGCCAGTACCGCAACAGCCCTGCCCTAATATATCCTTAGCGGCCTGCTATTGTCTTGTCCCCTCAAAGCTTGTTCACTTTCTAACAATACCCCTTTGTTCTACCGTATTGAAGGTACTATTTTTTTCTGCACACTGGTATTTGATAACCGTGAATTCCTTCAAATGCAGCTCTAAGTCACTGCACGTGTTATTGTGTCTCCTACTGACCTCTTAAAATGTAGCATACCAAAGTGCTGTGCTACCTAAATGTTTCTTTTC
Organism: Aquila spilogaster; assembly: GCA_024606505.1. Lineage (NCBI taxonomy): Eukaryota > Metazoa > Chordata > Aves > Accipitriformes > Accipitridae > Aquila > Aquila spilogaster. The sequence continues at coordinate 1,545,668 of JANHGO010000033.1, read as the reverse complement.
TTCCCAGCTTCTATTTTTGAGGCAGCAGCATTCAATCACAACTGCAGTCAGCCCTTCCCTCCACCACCCAGTCCTACTCTTGACTTGTTGACAGCCTAACTTTTTGGCTGGAAGGCTCCTTACTATCAGACACAATTTCTAAAAATGCATTACCCATTCAAGTGAGGCTGCTGTAGCAGATGGATGGAGCACGCGTCTCTAAACATTAATGTTCCATTAGTGATTCAGGAGGTGGAGTGAAAGAAAATCTTATGTGAAGGATGGCAGAGCCCTGATAACAGAAATAAATGGAACAGTGACGGACTAAAGCAAGAGAACTTTAGCAAGTCTTACTTAGACACCAAGGTCTGTGTGACAAATCCAGTATGCACTGAGAGAGACACACAAAAGTCAGAAGATTGCATTTCAAGCTTGATATCCTAGAGCACCTTCCCAGGTTGCCTAGAGCTATTAACATCCACAGATCACTCCATCTTCCCTTGGCTTTTGTACATGCCTGAAGGCCTGCAGCACATGGCTTTGAGGATGATGAATGTAACAAGAGTACAGCAATCAGAATGGGCATCTTCTACATAAAAGTCTT
>JANHGO010000033.1:1508978-1533773 GCA_024606505.1 Aquila spilogaster | reverse complement strand
CTATAGATGAACCTCATTCCTTTCAGGGGAGATGCTCTGTACTATAACAATCTAGAGCAATTTTCCACATGTTTGCTTCAATAAAAGAATACCTTCATCTCCTGCTTTTACATCAAGCACAATAAAAGTGTGCTTTATTGCAAAACACAAAAAGCTATTTACATCCTCTCACTATCCTTCAGCAACACAGAGTTTGGCACCTTAGTACCAAGATCAATTATGATACCATTGGATGACGGTGCATTTGGCAAAGATCAGAAGCTAAGCACTGTTTTGATTGCAGTATGCTTATGTTTGTGTTTAGAACTTTAAAATACCCACAGAGTAAAACTTAATGAGGGAACATTGCTGAAATAAAGCAATCTGAATTTCCAAAGTGCTACAGGACCTCTAGTTCAAATACTCACCATAAGAAATTAAGGGGTTTAGCTTCTTCAGAAATTATTACATAGGCACATCTCGGTTCTTTTTAAGAAACTCTGATGGGAGGGATATGTTAATCCTCCAGCGTTCAGAATTTTTAAAAGTCATAGCTAGAGAGGAGAACTGATACTTTTAATAGCTAGGTTCATACAGATTTTAATATTTCACTAGACCTTCAATAGTGTAACATTAGTAAGCCCTTTTTTTTTTTTTTCTTTTGCGACACAGATTATTTAATTAACACCTTGATTCTGCTACCAGATCTGCTGCGGCAGCCCCTGGACGGCAGCTGGACTCGAGTTCCAGCACGGGCTGGGGCCAAACACCCACGAAGCAGCTTGGCAGAAGAGGCGGCGGGGGTCCCGGTGGACACCACGCCGACCACGAGCCAGCGACGTGCCCTTGCGCCGAAGGCGGCCAGCGGCCCCCGGTCCGCGTTCGGCAGGGCGCTGCCAGCCGGCCGAGGGAGCGAAGGGATCCTTCCCTCCGCGGCCGCAGGCACGGGCTCCCCGGTACGCGACGGAGCCGGACTTACGGGACTTACGCGGCTGGACACGGTCGCGGGCAACTGGCTGCAGCCCAGCCTGCTCCAGCAAGGGCTTGAGCCGGACTGGGTGATGTCCAGGGGTGCCGTCCAAGCTCAGCCATCCTGTGATTCCGCCATCAACCGCACCGTTGCGGTCGAGCGCGTTTACGTGCCAACGTGAAATACTCAAAAAAACAGGTCCCCCTCGGTCTCCCCGGCAGGATCTGGATTCAGACCTCTGCTTCTCTCACAGCAGCTCGGTGAGCACACAAAAGACTAGTCTGATGCTGCGGTTTAGTTATTTTTGCTGTCTTTATCTAGTGAACGGAAAACAGATGAATCGTGCTAACAAAGATCTGAACATGCTTTTTAAAACCAGCCTTATCAGCTTAATACGGACTCTTCTCCAAGAACTGCTAAGACTACCTTAAGCCTAATCCTGCTTTTACTCACAGAAATATTTGCATCATTTCCTTGAGACTGAAAAAAAGCAACTGGAAGACTGCCTACCAGGGCTTAGTTTTACAGTCTGATTTATCAGAAATAAATCCTGAAATAATCGCCCTCCAAAGTTTCCAGGATTGACTGAAGTCAGGAAAGAGAGTCTGAACTGACATTTAACCCTGTTTTTCAACCATTTCAACCCTGTGTTTTAGCTAATGCAGGTCTCTGGCAAAAGTACGTATTTCCCTCCAATCCAGCTATGTGAAGACTTTAATGAGGCAAAGTATTTAAATTTCATTAAAGCCTTTATAAACACTTATGCAGTTCCTGGTCTTTTATTTTAGGACACGATATGTAACAGATATAATAAAAGCACCTGTATAAAATAAAGACTGATCATCCCACTTGAGGACATAAATGCTCATCACCAAACTTAGGTACAAAACGAAAGTTAAATGTGTTTCACTGTGCTAGTGCACTTCTAAGTTTCAGTTTAGACAGGTACTTTCCTCATAGCATGGCATGTCTCCCCAATACACACCCTCTTGATTTAAACAGTTACTCACACCCTGCATATAAAGCACAAAATACACACTCAACACAACCTTCTTCTGGATGTAGTCCTATTAAGGACGTATGTGTAAATCTAAGAACATATACAACGTGTAGAAGATCAGGGTTTAAGCTGGTTTTTGCAAAGCACTTCAAGTGACCCTTATTGTTGATATGTATACTATATATATAAAGACTTCTAAGTGAGAATATTCTATCTTTCTTTGTGAATGTACCGTATTTCCAGTGTTTATAAATTGTTTATGAGGAACTAAAAAAAATGAGAAAAATAAATAGTGACTAAAAATATTAAACAGCTTCCTATGAATTTTTAAAACCTGTTTAATTCCTAAGTATTTCCTGAATAATTCTTTCTTCCAGTCTGAATAATTATTCTTCATTTTCATCTGATTCTATATCTATCTGGAATACCTGGGGGGGTGTGGGGGAGGATAAATGTATTTTTTCACAAGATGCCATCAATTAACAAACTGAGCCTTCCTATCTGTCATTTCCTTCCCTTAGGAATAGAGAAATAATAAAAGATTTCCTGCTGAACTATCTCTGTCTACTTTAAAGGAGATAAACGGTCGGTATTGCCTAGGTAATGGCACCAAATATGAACAAAGTCCATCAATCTAAAATAGCCTTATTCTCTTACAAGACCTGTGTGGTCTGGGACAAAACCCCAAAGGACCATGACTCCATTAATCCTGTAGGTCTTAGACTCTGTTAGAAATCTGAAGCTGCACAGACTGATTTTTTTCTCCAATAATATTATTTGTATGAGCTGTATTTATATTTAATTCAACAAGAGCTAAGTGGTATTGCTGATATATCGCTTAAAAGACTCTCAGCAAAGTCAAAGACTGACCTCTGGATATCATTTTGCACTAAGAAGAAATCATTTATCTAATTTTCTGAGGCAGGAGGAGGAGAAAGGAAAGAAAAAAATGTGATCTTTCTACAACTGGAATCGGGGCGGCTATTATCACATAGGCTTTCATCAACTCCGCCACCACCACCAAAAAATAAAGAACAATAGATTCCTGGACCACAGAGTCTTTAACAAGAAGCATGAAAAATGTCTTTGTTGCAAAAGAAATGGAATTGAAATGCTGATACAGTTTTTGTCCCCTTTTTGGCTAGTTTGGAATTAACCTCCAAACAAAGGAAAACCTACTGTTTGCCTTCGGGTAGCTCTCGCTAGGTGTTTGGGAGGTTGCAGGGGGCTGCGGACTGAAACCTGCCTCAGAGAGGTGTCAGAATGCCCAGCCAGCCAGATCAACCAGCGCTTAAACTGTTTGGTCAGAATACTAAAATAACATTTTAATGTAAATCTATTTGGCCACGCAAAGAGATTTATTCTTCCCAGCTGGGCCGTATTTCAGGGCACAATCTATACTGTCCTTTAATGTGTTCTTCCTCAGACAGTTATTGCCCTTTAATTGTAACAGAATGACAAAGTGAAAACATAAAAAGCCTTGTGATTTTTTCAAACCCAGCTAATGCTAAAGTTTCAGAATGACTGTTTCAATTTCAAAAGCCACAGTACCATTAAAGCAGTTATCCAAACCGTAGCGCTACTAGCCAGTATAAACCTTTAAATCAGTCAGGGATCAAATATATATATATATGTATGTTTTTTAATTTAAACCAGAGGCCAATTATGTAAGTGGGTCACTAGAAAAAAGTTGACAAAAAACATTTAAGGGAAGCTGCGTACTCCGTTTTGCCAATGTCAAAGCCAACGAGCATCGTTAGCTTGGCAAGCTTGGCTAACGAGGTCGCAGGCAGAGCAAGCATTTGAGAGGAACCTTTTCTCGGACCACCCTGTAGCCTCTTCCCAAGCCTCAAGCCATTCTTTCACCAATTTTGAACAGGTGGAGACTTCATCGCAGGCGACTTAGTTTTTAATGCTGATGATGCCAGCCCGTAATCTTCATTTTACTTATGCAAAAGAAGAGAGGAAGAGAGCAGGGAACGTGCTCGCTCGGCCTCACGATCTCGGGAGCGCGAGGGCGGCTGGACGGCGAGCGGCTCTGCTCCCTTCCCTCCGGCGCTGCTTCCCGCAGGCCTCCCCGGCGCTCCCCCCGCGCCCAGGGCACCGCCGCGCTCTCCGCGCCCGCTGACTGAGGGCCGCATTCGTCGGGAAGGGTTCAGGGCACCTCCTGTTCGCCAGAAGAAAACATCTTCGGCATACTGTATACGCTTGTGCTATGCTAACACGTCTCCCTCCTGTACGAGAAACGCTGCATCTGAGAGAGGTGCTGAAGCACGCGCTTCCACCACCACCCAAGTGCTTGCAGATCAGTCCCCTAGTACTGAGAAGACACTCATTGCTCGCTCTGAGCCATCCACAACAGCAGAAAACTATACTTCATTCCCTAACCATGCAAAGACACAAAAAGACTTTTTAACGCAAACATCAGAGTTGCAAATCTGCACACCCTTCTTCTGCTTAACTTTGCCCTTCGCAAAGATATTTATGTTGTTGGGCATGATGTATCTTCCTTCATGCATCTGATTAAGGATTTCCTTAGAGACTTACAATATGTTAGCTAAATGGTCGCATATTTTAGGATAATCTAACATTAATACTTCTGAGATCTCGAGTACATTTGACCTTCTCCAGTTCTGCTGAAAAGAAATCAGGTAACTGTAGGAAAATGCATCCATTAATTTCCCAGTAACCAAAAATTGATGATAGCAAAGAAAAGAAAAGCAAGGACACTCTGTTACATCATTTATTCACTTTCACAATACCATCAGTATCATCTTACCAAGTACCGCTGTTCACAGAATTAACTCTTTGGACCCTGATACTCATATTGAGGAATATCTTGCCAAGAAGTGGATTAGATTATTTTTGGATTAAAGAACCATTAAATGTATCAGAAACCCATCTACATTTTTACTTTTTTAAAAAAACGTGAATTGTGGAATGAGAAAAGTTGCATCTTTTATATGCTTAGACCGAGGGAGTATTAAGTAGAAAAGATCTCTTTCTGCTACACCTATCACAAATACAGCTGGATGGTATAAAAATTACGGCTTGAAGAATTCCTGTACAATCACATTTCCCTAAAAGTACACAGGGTTCAGGAAGCTGCTTCACCCTGTGTTAAAACTCCTCATCCCAAAATTACTAACCCCCTAATCTGAGTAGAGATTTTACTGTTTAATACAGCTCCACAAACCACACACTATTACCTCAGGAAAACAAACTGTGTTTTCAAATAATGGCAAGTTGATAAAGGTACATGACAATGCACTAAACACTTAAAGGGCTGACAACAGCTTGCCAGCATAAACAGCGTGAGATTAGGCTGTAGACGCAGCCACAGCAAGCACTGCAAAGATGCTGGGCTCAGTAAACTCTTGTGTCAGGTTTGTTTGATGCCCCTTAGTCGAGGGAATACAAGATCCTAAAATACTTCAAAATCAAAAGCTGGCACATAAAATGCATCATTGCTTTCACTTCACAGCACTCCCACCCCGCAAAAAAGGCCCTTAACAAATTAAGACAAAACTCAAAACTCCTGAACAAACAGAAAAGAAAGAAAGAAAGAAAAGAAGGAAGAAAGAAAGAAAGAGAAAAGAAAGAGCGAGCAGTATTGGAGTCAGTGGGAGACCCAGTGCATTCCCCTTTGGGGCCCGAGCACACCTGTTAAATTACAGGTCTGGGAATAGGGATGTATGCAAACGATTCGCGGCCTGATTTGCGTACATGATTAAGATGTATTATATTACTTATAAAAATGACAGTAAATGCCCTGACTACCAGAACTTGCAACTGACAAGGCTGTGTCGGGTCATGAGCTTTTGAACACAAACTGCTAAAATCCTATCTAGCTCCAGTATCTCTGTAAAATGGTGTCCTAGCTGAGCCCTGGCCTAGTTTTCTACCCCTCTTAGTGTTTCTGAGACCGACATCACTGAGTTCATTGTTTTCTCCCTGAATGATAGAAAAGCGAGAATTTTAGCTTCAGGATGGCTGGGTTTTCAGGGTTGGGTTTTTTTTTTTGTCCAACCTATTAAAATGTACGGGTACCCCTGCTGCAGCTCGGTTAGTATGCTAGCAATATAGTGATAAATTAGCCATTTGTTTATGCCAGAATGAGCAGGGAAAGTAATATCCTAAGGCACTCCAGTATTACTGCAAGGCCAGTGTGATTTTTGAGGCATTAGGCTGAATGCTGAGCAAGTTCTTTCAACCAAACTATACCGTAATCTTCCAGGAAATGCAACGTCTATTATGTCTTATTGCTATAATGAAACAATTATACAAAACTAATGAAAATGAGACATATTTAATAATTCTCTGGGTAAATCCATGACATAGATATGACAGAACTGACTGGGTATCATAAAGCTCCATTTGTGCCCATAATTTTCAGGTAATAATTGTAACAGTGCCATTTGTTCCACTACAGCTGGTCTGCTGTGGATGTTTTTAAAAGCAGCATTAAAGACTGAACATATTTCATCATTAAAGCCAACTATTTGAGTGTGGTCATTTTTATGCTACACATTTTCACTGGAGTTACAGACAACTGTCTCTCAACATCTAAACTTGCAGCTTTTACCCCAGTAAATCTCACTGGAATTCAGTGGGAAGTTTGTCAAAGTTAAATGCTGTGTAAGTGGGATCAGGTTTTTATATACCCCCGACTAAACAGAGAAAGAGCCTACATTAACTGATCTTTTTGTCAAACCTGAAAATCCAAGGAATGGTATTTTGTATCTCCCACAACTGTTATTTAGTAATTTCTACATTTAATATTTAATACAATGAATTCTTAGTTTCTGTGACATACAACCTGTTTTATACAGTGTGTACCATTATGGGTGTAACTGGGAAGGGAGCATTAATTTGTATTAAATGCCATTTCCATTTTAAAAGTACTTGCTCAGAGCACTTGTAAAATTACCAATAATTTTAATTAAGAAATTAAGAAATATTTAGAGTGGCAGACTTTACATGAAATAGTTATCAGCCCTCCGGTTTTCAAGCAGGTGGCAGAAATGTGTGTGGGGACAAACTTTTTAGCAGGGCCTGTTGCAATAGGACAAGGGGTAATGGGTTTAAACTAAAAGAGGGTAGAGTTAGACTAGGCATTAGGAAGACATTTTTTAAGATCAGGGTGGTGAAACACTGGCACAGGTTGCCCAGAGAGGTGGTAGATGCCCCATCCCTGGAAACATTCAAGGTCAGGTTGGACGGGGCTCTGAGCAACCTGATCTGGTTGAAGATGTCCCTGCCCATGGCAGGGTGGGTTGGACTAAATGATCTTTAAAGGTCCCTTCCAACCCAAACCATTCTATGATTCTAAGAAATAAGACACACCAGTACCTAACTTCCTCATAACTGCAGAAAAGCCAATGCACAGAATTTGTCCGTCTCCTACTAACTGGTGATCCTCGCTCAAGACTTCAAAAGTCCCCATGGGGCCAAACGAGATCCAGAGACCATAGTACTACAATGACAAAACCTAAACGAATGTAAATTGTTGTTGCACTGCTGAGGTCTCAGCTTATGCTAACTCCTGATTCACATCATTAACTTTACACTTCATAACTAATTTGAATCACTAAACACAGCGGTTACCTCCAGACTCGCTTTCAGCCACAAACCCCTGATCAGACTAAAACTCACACAACGTTTATATTGTTGGACACGGGCCTGTATCACCCACATTCTTTTTACAAGTCCAGGACCATGAAAAAGGAGGAAATTCAAGATCATCCCAGTCTAGGTTTTGCCCAAGAACGCTCCTAGCTACTGTATGGACACAGTAGGTATGTATTGTGGCTAGGCGTGCTCAACTAGAGCCCACCAGTAACCCTTGTGGGGAAATTGCACTGTCAAAGCTGGCACCGAAAAGGTGTTTCCTGCGAGAATCCCTGGACCACTTGGAGCAATGGCCAGCCACCTCACGCAGGATGCCTCAGCTCCGAACGGTGGGCCACCCCACCGCTACTCCTGGTGTAAGAGCACCCGAGGGCAAGGCCAGCCGCGTGGCACACTGCCGGAGCTGCGAGCACGAAACATCACGGTTTAGCTGCATGCAACTTTTGGTGCGAATACAGGAGACAATGCTGTGCGCAAAAGAAGCCCTTTACAGGCATAGAAATACAGTCTAATTTGGTTTACACAAACCAAGGATCAGAGACAGAAAGAGACAGAGGCCCCATGGAAGTCAGCAACAATGTGAAAAATACGCTGGCAAGAAAATATTTTCAGAGAAAAAAATACAAACCCATTCATATTCCTTGTTTGCTTATAATGTACAAGGCAACATATGAACGAACAATTCCATTTAAAAGAATGAACAATTGAAATTTTGAACTTACATATGACGTAATAATCTTTGTTCTTCTGAAATTCCAGGCCCCAGAGATTAGGACTGAACTCTTGAAACTTGATGGTAAACTTAACATCTTGATCTGGCTTGGCACAGTTGAGTAGAGGTGTATTGTCCTTTTTAATAGCACAGCTATCTGCTTGGTCTTTATCAACCATGTAGACCTTATAATATTCATACTGGCCAACAGTTTTAGAGTCCACTTTTGGGCATATAATATCCAGTTTGTCTCCTATCTGTGGATATAGTACCAATCCTTGTCCAGGAAGGAATCTAAACCAGGAAAACAGGAGAAAAAAGAGAGAGGGAGAGGAAAAAAAAAAAAAGGAAAATGTGAGACACTTGATAAAATCCCATCCAGAAAAGTAGCAATTGCAGTGGACAGAAAGGAACAAACACACAGTTTCCAAAACCAAAATGACAGACTGAGCAAACCAGATCTTAATAGTTTGGGCCTGACTCAATTTAGTATCAACAAGATGTTTATTTAGATCTTCGAAATTACAGATGGATTGAGTCTTATAGTCCTTACCCTGGTTTGGGGAACTCTGGTAGGTTTTACATCTCTGGCAGGCACTGCCGCTTCTTCCACATTTGGCCACTTACAGCAGCTAGTACAACCTCTGGTGGGCTACAATCCTGTTTTTCTGCTTTGGTAACATTTCTACTATTCTTGCATGTATTTTGCTAATTTTGGACACGGGAGAATGACAAGAATAATCTTTCAAACCCCCTGAGCAGTCATGTGGGAAAGGAAACCACTTAGACTTTAAGAGTTCACAACATATTAAGACGCTGATTGATACTACTAGTACAACACAAAGGAACATTAGTCACTCACCAGGATCATGCTTACAGACCTGGGGTGGACAGAGATCTACCTGACCCAAGGACCACACATGCTTCTGATAAAACACTCCTCTGAGACAGTGTGACTGCTACACTACAGTGATTTCTTCTCTTCATAAACTCCAGCATTACCGTCATTATTTTAGCTTTTTAAATTTCTTGTGCTACGAGTGAAACATGGGTGTGCTTCTGCCACTTTAGTATAGATGAAGACTTCTTGCACAAACTGGCAGTGAGCTTTAATGTTTGGGGTTAGACTCAATATTGTATCTTTCCTACTCGTGTTAATTAATAGGCAAACTTCACCACTTCTCCAGGAAAGAAAAATATAAATAATTACTTAGAGTATTGATTCATCCACAAAATGAGGAGCCTTGTTCTCACAAGGACGAAAGCCACAGCAGGTTTGTTTGTTTCTTTCTCCGTAAGATGTATTTGTTCCAATTAAGGCCAAGAAGTGCGTGTTTTAGAACTACAGCCAATGACACAACATCCTCGAATGCACAGACCTAAAAGACTGACTTTCTTTCCTCTTTCTCCTGCCTGCCAGCCTTTTCCAAAGATATTCCTTAATGGAGAATCGGCCTGAAAAACCAACTGAAACAATTGCTGCCTAATGAACACCCTTCTCCAAGTGCTAGCATTTAAACAGCACACATAGTAAATCTAGCTTATTCACAGGCAGCCTTCCTGGAAACTCTTAAATTAGAGTATTAAGGCCCAAGAAGAACAAAGCTGTAGGCATCGGTGACCTCCAGCCTCTGGCTTGGCTAAAGGAGCCCACCAGCAAGTAGTAGTGCTGGGGGAGAACTTACTAAATTAGAGAAAAGGATGATGTGATGCCCCAAATTTCAAATCCATCATTTACAACTGCTTGCTCCCACACAAGGCAAGTTTATCATCTGTGCTAATTGAGCGGGATTATTTTCACTCACAAAACCTGTGTAAGAATTATATTTGTTGTGAAGCAGCATGTAGCAGGACAAATACACATAATTACAGATTTAGGGAAAAAGAACAATGAAATGTTATGGCAAGAAAAGCGACCGTTGATGTATAAATCACTGCGCTCTTTTGTGTTGTGCGGTCTAACTTCCAGACTACAGAAACGAGCCCTGGCCACGGCTGTTCAGACCGAGACACGCTGGAGACGGGGCCAAGCCGTGCCTCCTCCTCCAGTTTTGGGAGACGCCGAAGGAATGCAGTGACCACCACCTCCCGAAAGCCAAAAGGGTGAAACCAATGGAAAGGTGGAAACGCATCCTCTGCGGAGCCAGCGCCCTGGTGAGGGACGACGGAGGGGGAGCCCAGCTCTGCAGGGGCGGCAGACCCCAGGCAGCAAACATTCCCAAGGGAGCAGCACGGATCCGGACTTGGGCTCTCCTCAGGGATCGACTCCGACCGGGCAAAGGCAAAAGGACAGAGTTTCTGAGCTGACCTCCATCACCTGCGACTGACTCTACCACCTTATCTGACCACAGCCCCATTCTACTTTGCTGCTGTGTGGCAGTGTTGTACCAGAAAGATGAAAATGACTTGGATTCCCCCATCCGCATGCCAGGACAAAGGCTGGTCACCCTGTGATCCCACCGCTGCAAATATTTCTTCTTGCTAGTAATTCTTCTTCATGTAATGGGAATGTGTAATATGAAACACGTGACATTTCAGAGGACCGGATCTTCGCTTTTAAATTAATCAATTTAGATTCCCATGCATAATAAATATGAAATTCATATGGTTAGAAACGTGCACCTGTCTGTTATTATCAATAATATGACCTAAACGCTGCCCTGAAAAACAAAGCCCCACTGATTCTAATTTTAGATTTTGTGTACATATAGGTGTGTGTAATGAAGCAGCAGCGGTACACGCTCTCCATGCGTACTCCGAGTGCCAACAGGATGGGTTCAGAGATGGCGTGCCAGGCCATCCTCAGGAACAGCTGCCGGACAGACAGCACCCTTGTGTGCCCTGGTGAAGCAGCCAGGAATTGCCCCATAAAAGGTAGAGGACAGAACCACCCCCAACAGACAGCTAAAACACATTTTACAAGAGCTTTAAACCGACGCGCTCGTCGTTAGACTTTATGGCAGGGGAATATTCTCGCTACGGCTCTGAAGTCTGTACGGTTTGAGAACTGAACTCGGTAAATCTCCTTCCACCTGAGGGTCTGAACTTGTAGGATCTAAGGCTGGTGGGATTAGGAAAGAAAAAAGGCTGAAAATTAAAGGATTAATCTGAGAACTTGATTGTATTGAAATTTTTTCCACAGTTTGCAGTTTTGATCGTGACCTTTGCGAGAAAGATATTTTTCCAATTTACTTTCCTGATTTTCTTACAACAATAAAGCACAAATATGGATGGAGAGAATAAAAAAATTTCACCTCATGCGTTTCAGTTTGACCACAAAACTTACAGTGGCCTATTAGTAGTAGGCATGATTATTATCCCTGCATTAGTATAGTACTTTTGCTATTGTATTTTCATGAAGACTTTAAATAAGTCATTTGCTGGGTACTAAGCATTTTCTGAAGCTATTTATTAAATGTCAGGAGGATTACGACTACTGTTTTATGATCCTATTTTTGAAAACCTTATACCTGGGGAAAAAAAAAAAAAAGGACAATGTACATTCAGCCTCGGTAGAGGTTAACAAAAACTTCAGGATTACTTCTGAATCTTTATTTCTGCAAGTGCTGAGGTAGCCTTGAGCATTCTGAGGTAGCATCAACACTTACGAAATGTTTGCAGGATGGCATCTGTAAAAATAAAGTTAATGAACTGGCTTTTAAAGTCTGATCAGAATGTGCCTTCAACTAATTAAAAAACTTTTTTTTTTTTTTCCCAAACAGAAATATAATAAAGACGGAGCAAGAGGTTTTCAGAACCCTGTGACTGATCCTGAGGAAGCTGCTTTACTCCAGCGGTCGCTTGGGACAGTGACACGCTCTTTGAGCAGCTGGGACAAAGACAGCACTGGAACCATTGCTTTCCATAAAAAGCTAACCTTCTAACTTTCTGCTTTTCAGCTCTCAATGTTCTTTACTGAGAAACCTACATGCCAATACAGGCCCCTGTACCCCAACTTCAGAAACTTAGGAGAAAAGCTTAGCGAGTTTCCTGACTCATTTCTGTCGGCAGTCAGATATAGTCATACTAAAGCATTCGAAGAATCTTGCTCGCAATTAATAACCTAGTGCTTACCATGAGAAAGCACAGAAAAGTATATTAAGTACAGTAAAAGCTGTATGATGAAATCAGTGTGCTTTCTGTCTCGCACTTTTGGATACAGAGGGCATTTTTTACTGTCAGCCCAAAACTGGTGTATTGTGGGCGACATCTGACATCTGTACAAAGCCCATGGATGTGAGTCCCTCCCCCACGTCCAACTAGCCAGGCAGCTTATCAAATAACAGCAACATGCAGAGTTCCCAAACCTTTTTAAAAATAAGTACTATATTAGACCAAAAAGTCACGAGACACGAACAGAAAATAGGAACAGAGCAGTCCGTTCCCCACTCCCACCAATGTTAAAATAATTTTCTGTACCACACTTATTTTAAAGCCCAGCAGTTCCTGGCACTAATGTACCCTTACTGCTCAAAGTCCCGGAGAAGTTAAATTTGATTTTGAAATTTTACCAAAAATAAAATTTATATTATGCACAGTTTCCAACTAATTTCTTAGGAATCTACTTCTTGTTTAGAGAAAGTTCGCACATTCAACCATGTTAAATTATAAAGGGGTTTTCCTTAATGATAACCACTCAAACCTGCCTAATTTCATCATAGTAAATTCTCAAAAAAAATTAGAACTTTACCTGTCAGCACTTTTTCACTGAAAATATCTACTATTCCTTACTACACAGACATTTCTGAAACAGTAAGATTATCGACAGTTAAAATTCTTAGAGAAATAAATTCTTAAAGAGATTTTGTTAATCAGTATTGACTGATGTAATAAATGTGTTGTCATGCTTTTCCCAACTTGTAAAACTATATATATACACATACTATAAATATATATGTGCACTCTTAGCTTTAACTATATCCTAGTAATTATAAAATAAATGCAATTTTAGAAAGCGTGTTAGTACTCGTTGCTAGTCTTGTCTATTTAACTGGGGAAACAATGCCAAACTTCTGTGCTTTAATACCTTACCTGAACTAATTGGTGTAGGCAGTTAGCTTTAAATTAATGTAAAAAAAAATAACCCTAAAAATGCGAACAATCAAGACGCTTCTTAAAATGCAGCCTGAAACCTTCTGTTGGGGAATCCTACCCACTTAACTTTATGAAGTTTAACTACCAGCCTGACTATAAAGTTATTCATTGAAAAGTTTTATTAAGGAAATGTCATGAATACTAATAACACAGTACGTTAGCCCGTTACTTGTACAAGTGCAAACCGAAACAGAATACAGAATAGCATTCCACATACAAGTCCTTACTGTTTAAAAAGAATGGTTATTAAACAGTGTATGTATTCATCATCTGGCTGTTGAGAAAATAACAACTTCATATTTTAAATATCACTTTGTCCACAGGAGAAATATTTAAGCAAGGCAGAAGTCCTACCAGCTTGATGCAAAGCAAATAAAAGTTCCAAGAAAAGGTCCTAGTGATTTCAGTGAAGTAGCAGTGTCCTAATCACAGCCTGCTGAACCACATAAAAACCAGTTTACCGATTCCCAAAGACTCTGAACTGACTAAAATCCAAAAAAATAGACCAGAGCTCTCTGTGAGAGTCCTTTGATCCATACAGAGCCTTCACATTAGTTTCTGTCATATTCAACATCATATACAAAGATATGCCATGTGGATATAAGGTATACACCCAGCTGTAAACCCAAAATGCTTTTTTGCAGAAGCAGTGATTTTATAGGACTGATCTCACTCCAGTTTAAATGGATTAAGTAAATGTGAATTCAATGAGAAGAGGATCAGTAACTGCTGTGGAACAGACAGGAAAAAAAGCTTCATCAAAAAAGATTAATGTGGAGTCACTGCCTCAAAATGGGTATGGAATTTCGTTAAAAAGAAAGGCACCACTCTTAGGTGAAGTCTCTGCAAGAAAAATTCCCATAGTGTGACACAGCAAGATGACAGACTGGTTTTATACACAGACTAACGAATGAAACTTTGAAAACAAAGTACAGCATTTCATATTATTAAATTTTTAAAGTGAGTTTTGGAAGCTACTTTTCTTTGCCAGTGCAGTATTATTAGATTATTTTAATACCATAACAAAGTTTTACAGAACATGCTAAATAGGGACAGTTTTGAATTTAAATAAATTTAAGAAGTTGAATCTGCTGACCTTTATTTATATGTAACATTTTTCCACACAGTTAATGAAACTATTAATGTAAGCAATGGTTACTTGCATTAATAGGACTTGCAGGCTAGAAACTAAATGGAATTCAAACAAATAAATAAACAAACACATTCACGCTCATCCCTTAAGATCTTTAATGGTGAGTACCACATTATACAAAACCAGATTATAAAATACCGTAACACAAGTTTCTAAAGCTGCAGCACTTGTATTCCTCACTTCCACTGGATGGGAAGAACCTCTTCTCGGGGCTCGGGCTCTCCTGCAATAAAATCCTGCAGCAAGCCCATAAATGCTTTGAAAGAGTCCCCTGAAACTGTAGCTCATCTCCATCCCGGGGTTTGTGGTACCTCCTTGTCCTCCCCCTTCCTCACCCGCGACGGAGCCCATCTGCTTTGGACTACCTGGGGGAAATGCTTGCAGGGCACTGAGAAAGGGAACGGTCAAGGTTTTATTTTCTTTTAATCACCACCCTGGACACAAAAGGGTAGTGGTGCCACCATTTCGTGTGTCTCGAGTAGCCATGCCCACGGATGCTGTTCTTGGTGCCTTTTCCTGGACCTATTCTTAACTGAAATCAGTTGCAAAACTTCCATTGACTCCAGTAGGGCAAAACAATGCAATATGTTTACAACTGAAATCTTAATAACCTATACAAGAATGATTCTGCAGCATTATTACGTTTTCTCAAAATTTTAAGTGGACAGGGAACGAGAAGCATGTATGAAATTTTAGCTGTTTCATTTAACAAGTCATTGCACTACCTTTTGAAGAATACTAGAGGAACGCATTTAAAATACCAACAAAGGATTTCTAATAGGCATAAAACAAGGATGGGCTGAGAGTGCATACACTTCTCCCCAAAGAAAACATTTTTTTGCATGGACCCGCAGGATTTGACAGTCAAATTGTACCATCTCATCACAGTCTTAAGGGCACAGACCTTGCAGTGTACAGAGAGACACCCACAGATGCCATCCCTCTTCAAACATGTCAGAAAATGCCCTGACCGGTCTCCTAGAAAGATGTGTCATGAGCTTCCTTCACCAAATAACTGGTGTGACTATTGCTGTTGCAGAGATACAGACACTCACTTCTTTGCTCCATCCAGCTTAGGATGGCCACAAGTCTAAAGGCGCCTTGCACTCGAGAGAGCCCAAAACCTGCAGCCAAGACGTGACACTTGGCAAGAACCGTACCCCTGTCACCCTTCACAGATACGGAAGGTCACCTGCGAGCCAGCACCGAAGACATCCTCTTGGAGACACTCTAAGAGAAAACCTGGTTCCTTAAAAGCTGTGATGTACGAGGTTACGGATGTGATCTCATCCCGTGGAAAAAGGAAACGAGCCAAAGGAGGTGCCGCAGACTCTCCTTCAGGGCTACCCCGATCCTGGGCTCCGGCAGAGGCAGCTGACTCTGCCGCTCCTGCCCAGGGGACCAGGGCATCTCAGGGTGGCCACGGACTCAGGGGGGCCGGGAGCCCCCTCTCCCCAGCCCACCCAGCCAAGCAGAGGCAGTGCCCTCCCTGCCTTCAGCCCGCCAGCGCGCGGCTGCCTGGAGGGTTTTGCTGCAAGATGGCCTTGTCTGGTTCAACTGGACACCACCGCCGCCTGCAAGAGATGGTTTAGTTTTGCTGGAAAGCTGCCCTTTCCCTCGCCGCTGGGCTCTCACTCGCAGAACAAAGAAAAAAAACCCACTCACATAACTAAAAACTTCAGACCAACTTGTGCTTCACCCCTCTGTCCCCAACGTAAATCCAGGGTGCGAAAATGGATGCGCGGTTTTTCCTTCCGTAAAAGGGAAGCACATTTTCCTCTGCCTTAAAAAAAAACCTCTGAGAGCAAACATCTATCTGTTTGGTTTTTCCTCTACAATGAGAGCCGAGATCCGGGCTTTTTGCACAAGGACATGTAGCCTGGCTTAGAACATTTACCACACGGGTAAGGCTTGAAATGCTGAGAAGGTGTACGATTTGTTTTTTTACCAAAGTCGACACAGGTATTTTTTCAAAAAAAATCTAGATTTTATATTCAGTTTTCATACATGACCTCCACATAAAGCACTATTAATAGCAATTAACTTTTTGTATTATTGTGCAGAAAGCAATTACTGCTCTGCTAAAAGTACTTAAAGCACTAGAGAATTCTGATCCATTTACTAAATCAATTCCGGTTACCACAAAAGAACCGCTAATGTGCTTCAGGACAGTCTTCTAACTAAGGGGGGAAAAAAAAAAGGGATGGATATGACCAATGTTCTATTTTAAAGTGTATTATATTAACATTTCATCAGCCTTTACAGAAATATGAACCCTCACAACAGTGCTGGACTTTCTCAGCTTCAGCAAACAGGGAATCACTCCTCAAATCACTGCTCGCTCTCTCTCCTACACAAGCATGGAAACACACACAGGCACATTCTCCTTTTTATTGCATTTCAGCAGAAACATGCTTTCTACATAGAGTTTAAAAACTGCAAGTGGCTGCAGTGGAGAGCAGCAGCCAATCTGTATAAATGGCTTATTCTGAGGAATTTCTGAAAGAGAAAACACTCAGTAGGTGCATTGTAATTAGTCGGTCTTTCTAGTTACCTCTTGACAAATGATGCATGCGGGTCTGGATGAGAGCCCAACTCTTGACCCATGCCACCACTACACACTTTAGTACTTCAAGCTGAAACCCCTAGCCTCAGCATTCTTTTGTTTTTCCAGAAACGCAGTGCTGGTAATGCACAACTTGAGAACCAGACATGAGTAGCAAAGTTGGAATTCTTTCAGAAGTGCTTCGTATAACTATGTCCTAAATATATCCGACGAAAGCTTCCTGCCTTCGATTCCTTCCAAATACGTAGCATGTTTCAGGACTGGGTTAAGGGACGGAACGTGGAAATACACACAGCGAAACACCATTCGGGCAATGCTTAACGATATGCTCTGGCCACATCTGTAAGCCTTTCGAACCGAAGATATTCATGTGATCATTATTTTAAACAGGGGAGCTTAGAAGCCTGTCGAGAAATGCAACTTTTGCCACAAAAAGCACCCTTAAAAAATAACTATATTTTGGACAGCCCGTGACTGCCCCCTTTGGCACTTCCCCATTAGGACAGGTTTCAGCACGACCCCCCGAGCAGCACGGCGGGTCTTGGGGTACGGGCTCGGGGTACAGCGACCGGGAACCCCCCTTACACACCACCGCACCGGCGGGCCCTGCTCGGGGACACCTTCTGCTCGCCTGCGCTGTGAATAAATAAAAGGACGAGCCTTCACAGTCCCTCATCTTCCATGGAAGAGATCAGGAATGGATGGTCTAAATCACCGTCTTCCATTTTAATCTGCATGTATATGGGCAACCCGGAAAGAAGGGGATATTGCTCATTAACACTAGTTGTCTCTCTAGGAGAGTTTTCTAAAGCAAAGCTCATCTGCAACTCGAATTTGGTTTTCTTCATCAGGAAGAAAAGAATGACAAAGGGCTTTCCAGTCAGAGGCCGTTCATGTGTTAGCGATCCCTTAGCTGAAAGGATGGGTGTACCCTTCAGAAGAAAACTTCACAAACTGGCAGGCAAGAATATTTTCATGAAAGGTGAAGACAAGAAGCCTAGACATTCAAATACCCTGCAAGCCTACAGGCATAAACCTGTTCTGCAACTCCGCACTGCAATTACAGTCAGTACGGAATCCACGTATGTCTGCGTGTGTCCACCTATATCTACAAAAGGTAATAAATCTATAGTCTAGTGGCCAGTTATTTACAAAACACTAATTCATTATGACAGAGCCAGAGGGGGACCTGTCCTGCCCCAACCCTCAGCTTCCATTTGACAAAGTCCATGTGCCGCTGTGTACACTTATATTTAAACTTAATCCATTTTCCTCTGTCATCTTACAATTACAATACAAGTCACAATAATATTAAATTTCACTGCCTACAGCACTGCACAATTGAACCATTACTGTAATGAAAACTGACTCCCTTTGATATTAACACTGGTGTTTTCTCTCATTTGCTAGCCATGAAGTACAGGAAGAAACCAATGTTGTTTTAATTAAAGAATTGTTGTTCAAAATATGCTACTGGGAATATTAAAGTAGTTCTTTCCTCTTGCAGCAAAGATAATCAGGTATTTATATGGCTTGGATTTTTTTTTGGGGGGGGGGGGGGAGAAATCTGTGCCATGAATTCAGCGTTAACACAAACCCACTGCTCTACTTGACCTGTGCTCACAGAGGCGGGGTGTGCCAAACCCAAGAAAGATGGTGCTTTACTGAAAAGCTGCAGAGCAGTAGTTAGCATGGAATGGAAAGTCAAACCAAACCGTGTGTACTTCTTACACAAGTCACTAAAGTCTTTGCTTTTACAAAGCTGACAGAGAGCAGCCGGCATTTGCCAAAGAACTACTTTTCAAAAAGGGCACTGTAAATCACAAGAGAGAAACAATAAAACCAGATTGTTCTATTGCTGTGCTATTCTGTGCTCTTCTCCACCGCTCCTATTACAAAAATAAATGTCTTATGTCAGCCACAATACAAGGATACCAACCAAAGTTTGCAGTCTTCCTTCTCTTGACTACAATTTGTTCACACCTGTACAGTCTTGTTCCAAGACATGCTCCGAGCAAAGTCTATAAAAGAGGGCGGGGACTGTCTTGTTACTTGATGAGACATTAATAATTGGTGATTAGATCTCAAATTCAAAGAAAAAATTTCAGCTGCTTTGCAGTTGTTAGAAAATATATTATTGCATACCATTTGCCTGCATAAGTAAACAGTGGAAGCAGCAGAAGCCGTTAACTCACAACTTTCAGGAAAAGTTATGCCAAATCAATAACAGCATTGTATGACAAACCAAAGGTATTTTGGCAAATCATTGTTATGCAAAGATTTTCAGAATCCAGTTACAACTCTCTATCAGTCTTATACCGCAACCTTTTCCTCTTTATATTAAAAAGACAGTTTTCAGGTGAGAGAAAATGACCTTGAGCAAAAATCCAAATGGGAGATTACAATCAGCCTGCACTTGCATCTCACATTAAACCCAAGATCCAGCCACTCGCAAGTGTGGACATCCCACGTTCTTACATTAAATACCAGCTTTTCCAAAGTTTGACTGACTTGCAGAAGCAGCATAAAACTAGGTGGCCGCTGCCACCTCCAAGACAGTAGTAATGTATGACCTCCCAAGAACCAGTTTTTGGCCCGCTGCAGGTCTGAGCCTCTCAAACTAAGCTAAACTGACGCTGGAGTAGTTTAAAAACTCCTGTAAAGGTCCAGAAGTGCATTCAAGACTAGATCGGCCATCCCCACCCCGGGTGGAAGAGTCCATCAGAGGGGTTCAGCAGACGGCTGGGGACAGCGGGAGCTCCAGCCACACTCCATTTGAACCCACTGATTGAAATTTGAAATTGCCAGACACTGGCATTTTAACAAAATGCTCAGCCTGTGCACTCTGTGCAAACTGGGTTCTCTCTCAGGCGGTCACCCGGGCTCCTGGGAACAGCTAGGTCGCTCTCAGCAATCAGTCATCAGTGGAAATGTGCTGCTGGCATTACACCGAACTGCAAGCAAAAGCACAGAAAACTGGGTTCCAGCGGAGCTACTGCTGCAGCCAGACCTCCAGGAGCAAAGCTGGTGGACCCGCTCGAGCTGTCCCAGCCGGCACAAGGGATCACCACCGGTAAGGCTACGCTGACTACTGGCAAGCCACAGGAAAATTAAGACTCTGTCCAAATGCAGACAGGGCTGTAGCTTCTGACATCATTTTCTGATATTAAAAAAAAACGTAATGAAGCTTCAGAGAGTTCTGTATTTGTCCAACCCCAAAAAACCTTTTCACTCTGGCCTTGGTTCAAGACAGCTCACGCTTAAATTCGTCCCGCTTCAGCAAAAATATTCAGCATTCAGCACATGCTTAACACGAGCTTTTCTCAATAAGGACGGTTTCCCGAGTCAGGCGTCAGTGCCATCTTGCTCGCCTTGCTGTCACAGACCAATCCACAGAATGGAAAAGACTGTAATAAGAAACAAATTTATGAAGATTCGGCTTTTGTTTTTCTTCAAAAAGTGCCTGAAAACTGTCTGATAGAAGGAACGATTACCACTAAAAATCGTCTCTTTCAAAATATTTATCACGCAGACTAGTAATCTTGCCTGCCAACGTGACCTTCCCTGTCCAGCTCATCTATATAGCTTGGAAATACCTTGGAAAAAGAAAACCCCCAAAAACCTAAAGGTCAGGTGTTGTTCAGCGATTAAGCTAGCCTGCTTATGAACTAAACTGAAATTAATTAAACATCAAGAAACCAACCGAAGTGCGGAAAGTGAATGCTATGGGATTGCAAATCCTCAAAAGGAGTCAAGATGTTCCCAACTCCAAATTTACACTTTCATCCAGTCAGGTATAGAAACCAACTGCTGCTCAGGCAGTAGGTAAGCAGATGGCAAGCACCAGCAAAAATGAAAATGTGAAACGATGCACCACTCGAAGAGTCAGAAGCGCAGTTATGTGTGCTTTCATCAGTGCTCGCTGCATAGGTTCCTTAAACAAACTGCTTCAAACTTGCAGAACATCAAAAGCCAGATGGGTCTTCCTGAATGAATCCACAGGCAAGGAGCCAGGATTCCCGTTTGCTGCAGAAATAGGCCTGGACTTGATTTGAGTCTTCTGAGCTCTGACAGGCTGGAGTCTGGCAGAACTCCCAATCCAAAATAAAATAGCATTCAATTGCGAATGGGCTTTAACTAATAATAATAATAAATTTTAAATCCCTCTTATTAGCTTTAACATGCACTTCCCTTTACAGTGCATTGTTCACCTTCCCCACCGCTGTTCTTTGATTTGGGTACCGGAGTAAATGCACTATTCAAACAAAAGCTAACAAAACGGTGAGAAGTAATTTGCAGCATCACGGATTTTTCAGCCTAACGTATCATTCCACCACCTAACCTATCCTCCCGCGTAAGACAAGCCATATAATTTCTCATTTTCTGTTGACGATGTATAAAACTTGATTATGCTTTAAAGTGTACACAGCTCTGAATCCTACTAAATAAAGTCTTGTAAATCCTATTTTAGCCATTAACCACAAGACATTTCAAAAGAACACTATAGGTAGAAAACCCATCTTATAGTTATGTATATGCCATACATCACGAATGATTCACCTAGCAACATAATCCTCTACCAGCCTTTATCTTTTCTGGCTCGGAACCTACATTTAAGACCAGAAGAAAGCATAGACTATTACATCAAAGTTTAAATCAGCTGCATTATAATTATCATGCTGATACCGCAATAAACACTGGGTGTCGGCTGGCCAGGATTGCCAAAAAAGATAGAGGTCCTGCCCCTATTTGCTGTCTTTGACAAAGTATATAATCACATCAAAGGAAAAGTTCTCTGCAGCACAGTTAACAGGGGGGGAAAAAAAAAACCCTGGATGTTCTCTTTCCT
The DNA here is from genome assembly GCA_024606505.1 of Aquila spilogaster. NCBI lineage: Eukaryota > Metazoa > Chordata > Aves > Accipitriformes > Accipitridae > Aquila > Aquila spilogaster. The sequence continues at coordinate 1,511,819 of JANHGO010000033.1, read as the reverse complement.
CGAGTGAAATGATAGATTTTGTTCATTACAAGAAAATTAAGATTTGGCCTATAACGAAAAAACAATTATAATGTAAAGCCCTTGTAGGCTCATGTAATACTCACTGAAATCACTGGAGGTATTTTGATGGAGTTGGACAGGAGCTAGACAGAAGCCTTGAACATGTTTATCTACTTGCAACTAGAAACGTAAAGTACTAAATGACACATCTGAATACGGAATTTAAAATTATCTCTTGTAACACTGCACCTAAGTCTGCTCGAAGACTGTCGAAAATCAGGCTAAGATTAAAGGCGCGCATTTACAAGCACCAAAAAAAAAGACAAAAAGTAACACGTAATTCAGAGCGACCCTGAAGACACCTCAGGCTTGGGGAATTTCTGCGCGCCCGCTGTCCGGTGTCGAAGACCCGGCTGCCCCGGGGGCGGAGGCGCAGCGGCAAGGCCGCGGCCCGCTCCGCCATTTTGGCGTCAGGCCTGGCCCTCAGGGCCGCACCCGGGGCCACCGGCCTGTGTCCCCAACGCCCCTCCGCCCTTGTGGGGCTGGCGCTGGGGTCGTCCCCCCCCCAGTTAGGGAACAGGAGTGCAAATGGCAAAACCTCTGCGTTTTAAGTACACCCTGGAGTTGTATGTCAGTGAAAAACGCGTGCGCCGGGCGAGGGGAACCTGCGGAGGCTTCTGCAGGGGCCCGCGGAGCCCGGGCCTGCTCTGCCCGGCATGGGCCCCGCGAAGAGGCATTACCCCCCGGCCCCCTCTCTGGCTCTCCCAGACCCGCCGAGCCCGATCCGGTACATCTCCGAAACGTGACGTGACGGGCAGGTTCGAAAGCTAAATGTTGGATAATGGTGGGCAAACAAAGGACATCGGTTTTTGCATTATTTCTTTAATTACTTTAACCCTTGTTCGAACAGAAAGCATAAGGCCAGAGTAATTCAGCGTCTCCCTTTGTCATTTGCCTGCCATAAATATGCACCAGTCTGCATTTGAAAAGCTGAAGGAGGCCGCAAGCTTGCTGGACATTTATCATGCTCTGTTCCCTGTTAACAAGCAAATACTTTAGTTGAATGGCCCATTAGCAATCATTGTCAAATGCAGAATGCAAGGTGCTTGGATGTGACCGGCCTGTAAATTAGATGAGAGTGCCCCTGCGCTTTGGAGAATTTCAGCAAATGAATCGGGTCTTTTGATATACATTTGTGAAGGTTAAGCTGCAAGAGAGGAGACGTATCTCAGCTCTTCAGGCCCCGTATATTCTGCCAATCTGTTCGGCTCCCTATATGCACTTGTTTATTTTGCATTTGTTCGGCACCAGCAGCTTGACAGTTTTGGTTCTGGTTCCCTTTTCAGTCAGAATTGTGAAGCTTTCCAGCTTACTACAGGGTAGGCTAAGAATGACAAATTCAAGCATGTAATCAACATCTTTATAAAAAAAATCCAGAAAAGGAAGGAAAAAACCCCCTCAAACTTAAGAAGTGTCCGAGCCGCTGCCAAAGAAACAGCATGAATTCCATTTTGCCGAGCTCATCCCAGGCTCATTCCCACTAAAGAAAGACACAACTGTTATTGTAGGCTTCGGTGTTTTTTTCCCCTTATGTCTAGACTCTGCCTAACAAATGCAGAGTGCTTTCCTTCCCCCCTTAGCAGAGAAATGAGCAGGCAATAAAGTAAATATTTCTCGTTTGAATCGCGCCCCTGATTTGCAATGTAATGCTGACTTTAAGTTGTGGCTGTTCACGGTTGTCAGGTGGGTGGAAAAGCAAGCCTTAACTATTTAGAAGGCTCTTGAAGAGAAAAGGCAAGGGGGGGGGGGAAAATCCAAGCAGCTGCACTAGGAGAGGTATTTTACTACCTTTACAGCCGCAGATCGCTTAAAGTAAATGACAAAACAATGGCTAAATTGTCTGCCGGCTGAACTCCAGGGGCTGACGGCAAACTCATCCCAATGATTTTAAGTTGGGGCGGAGGGGTAGGCAGATGCTTATCTCATTCATTTCTAGATTTCAGCCTGCCTTTCGGAAATAAATACCACCTAGAGACTAAGCCAGATCAATTTGGTTATCTGCAGCTTTATTGGTAAATAGGAATGGATGCTGGTTTGCTTGTGGTTTGGGTTTTGGTTGGGTTTTTTTCTTTTGTACTTTTGCAGGATGGGAAACACAAGAGATGCTGAAGTATCACCTGGCCAAGGCACAGACAATGCAGCATGTTTATCTTTGCTGCTCCCATGGAGTGCGAGATGGAGACCCCAGCCTGAAACACAGCTGAAATCAAAAGGTCTGTTTTCTTTCCAGATAACCCCGGTCCTACCTATCCCCTCTGCTCTCTGTTCCTTGCCAGCATGCCCCTGCCCAAAGCCCAAACAGATTAAGGCAACAAACCCCAAGTGCAGCTAATTCTTCAGAAAGGCGGCTGCTAGGGCAGGAGTTAAAAAGGAAAATCTTCCACACCTAACAATTGCAGCCATCTCAAGTTTTAATCGGTCCCCATCTCGGCAGAAAGCAGTAAATGAAATCTATCTTTACCATATTATACGCCACCAATGAGCAAGAACTGAGCAGCTTTTCTTTACTGCTTTAACCATCCCAAGCCACAAGTAGGCCTTTCATACTTTCTAATCCCGGCCCCCAAGTTTTGTGTGGTTCTCACATAATACCTTACAGCCCGGAGCAAGGCCCTTCGTCTCCAACACCCCTTTCAGAGACGTGTCATTTCTAACATCAAGCTAATCTATATGTTGCCATGGCATCACCCTTTATCTGCCTTTACATCTTATGAACTGCATGGATTTACCACATTATTTTTATCTGAAAGACAGAAAATGGTGGTTTTATTGCCATACAAT
>JANHGO010000033.1:1448836-1478706 GCA_024606505.1 Aquila spilogaster | reverse complement strand
TCCTCCTCCTCCCGCTTCTGCTTCTCGTCCAGGCTGCTGCGCTTGCTCACCGTGCGCCCGAAGATGTCGATGCGGTCCGGCGGGGACGAGGCGCGCTCGCGTTCGCGCTCCCGATCGCGGCGGGAAGAGGGGGCCGTGTTGGAGCGGGAGCGAGACCGGGACTCGCGGCGCCGGTTGCGTTTGCTCTCCCGGGACTTGGAGCGCTTCCGCGCCCGCTCTTTCTCCCGAGAGCGGGACCGCGAGCGGCTCCGGTTCTTCTTGTTGTGCTTTGAGCTCTTGGTGTGCTTGGAGCGGGACGAGCTCCGGCTGCGGGACCGACCCATCCCGGCCGAGGAGAGGAAAGGCCGCGCCGGAGGCCGCCCGGCTACTCCCGCCCCCTTCTACTAGCGGCGCCCGAGGGAGGAGCGAGGAGACCCCGCACGCATCAGCACCACCCGGCCGTGCGCCGCGTCCTCGTTCTCTCCACCGCTTCACGCGACGAGGAGAACGGGCAGGGCCCGAGAGCGGCGGCGGATCTGGACGCAGACAAGATGGCGGCCCTAACGGAGCGGTGACTCTCTGCTTCCCCCCCACAATGCACCGCGCTGCGCTCCAGCGCTCGCTCCCCCTCCCCTCCGCCTCCGCCGTCTTTCCGGAGGTGCACGAAGCCGCTCGGGAATGCTCGGTGACCAATGGCAGGCGTTGCTCGGAAGAGGACACATTGTCAAGCTGCGCTTTTTCTTGCGCAAGCGCACAGCCGCAGCGTTGGCTGGTTGTTGTTAAGAGCGCTGAGGGTAGGGATGGTTCTTGCCTCTAGCAGCGTTGTGAGGCCGGCAGCGCTGAGAGAAGCCGTCGAGCTGCACCACCGTGGGGAGTGGGGGGAGGTAAAAGAAGCTTTCGGCGTTGGAAGGCCTGTGCGGCTGTCCTGGGTACTGGCTGCAAAACACGAAGTGTGCTGAGCCGTGCCCGTGCGTACGGAGCCTTCTGCAGGTGTTGCTCCGGTGCCTCTTACGTACCTGTAATGCTGTCTGTGGGTGGGTTTCCTTCCCGTTGCCTTGCTGGGAGCTGGGACCTGCCTTGACAGCCCCGCATCCAGTGGTGAGCTGCTCTGTGGCTGAGGAGTGGCTGTGTTCTCATTAACTGAGAGTTTATTGGAGCTTTGATTCTTAATTTATTATCTGTATTATTCTAAAGTAGGACTCAGATGTCATGTCCCACTATGCATTGTGGAAGCTGTAAAAGCCATTTAAATATCTTTTCTGCCTCTCAATAAAATAATAAAAAACAGTTCTTGTGAGTTCTCTCTTGAACTATGTAGTTACTGGAATCATTTTGTTGTAGCTACTCTGTTAGCAGTGAGCATCTGTTTTGACACGTTTACAGTACTTCACCTGTAGATGTTGCTGTCTTTTGTTAACTATGGGTATGCTGATAAAAGCAGGTTCAAGCCTGGTGTGAAGTGTGAACTGCTGGTTCAGGGAGCATGGGTGTGTGAGGTTTCTTATCCTATTTCTGTTAGGTAATTGTTAGTTTTTCCACCGTAACAGAACTTGCAACTGATGCTGTCCTTAATTTCTGGTGAACTGGTGTGAGCTGTAGGTAGATCATCCTCTTAAATTTTGGAGGAAGCCAGCTGCTTTGTATCTTCCGAATTAAGACTTCTTCTTAGTAGACCTGTTTTGTTGGTTTTTTTTGTTTTTGTTTTTGTTTTTTTTTTCAATAACTTCAGAAGTGTACTTTGCAGAACATAGGTTCTGGGTAGAATCAAAAGGGTCTTTTCATCTAATTCTCTTGTCTGACTAGCTTATTTTTGTGTTTTCCTTGAAGGAAGAGATTTGGGGACCCTAGGCAACAGCAAGTTTAACATGAGTCAGCAGGATGCTCAGGCAGCCACGAAGGCCCTGGACTGCATCAAGCGTTTCGTTGCTAGCCAGTTGAGAGAAGGGGTTGTCCCACTCTACTTCACTGGTGCAGCTTCACCTCAAGTACTGTATGCATTTCTGGATGTCACACATGTACAAAGGTGGCTACGAAGATGGTGAAGGGTCTAGAGAGGAAGATGTATGAGAAGTGGCTGATGTTCCTTAGTTTATTCAACCCAGAGCAGAGGAGGCTGAGGGGTGTCCTCAGGGCAGTCTGTAGCTCCTCACCAGGAAGGGCAGAGGGGCAGTGCTGATCTCTGCTCTCTGGTGACAGCAATAGGGCCAGAGGGAATGGTGTGGATCTGCATCAGGGGAGGGTCAGGTTGGGTGTTAGGAAAAGGTTCTGCACCAGAGGGTGGTGGGCATGGAGCAGGCTGCCCAGGGCAGCGGTCACAGTCCTAAGCTTCTGGAGGTCTAGTGGTGCTTGAACAATGCTCTCAGTCACATGGTCTGATTTTGGTTGGTTGTGGTTTTTTTTTTGTTTGTTTGTTTGTTTTTGGAGTGGTTCTGTGTGGAGCCAGGAATTAGAATCAGCGATCCTTATGGATCCAACTTGGGATATTCTACAGTTATATGATTCTAATTTTGAAATTCTGGCTTTCTGTAGTTAGTACAGAAAAGAAATAAAATTGAAACATCTTTCTGATATGTCAGTAGGCAAGTAGCAACAGAGTAACAGGTGAACAGTGTGAAAGCTGTCTGGCATGGCAGGGGTTTGTAGAGCCATAGACCTTGAGAGCATTTGCACATCTCCAGTCCTGGCATAGTTACTAAGGAAGTTGACAGTCGGACATTTTAAGTCAGGACCAGGCTTGTGAGTTTTCAACTAGCATAGTTACTATACCAACTTGGCTACACTCAAGTACTGGAACTTTTAAATTGATATAAAGCAATAGATTTTGGTTAGAAGTTCTGTTATAAGTTTATTAGTACTACACTGAGTGCTGGATGTATCAGAACATACTTGGAATATTGAAAAAATTGGGAAGCCACTAATTGTTTTACCATTAGTTATGAGTCATAAATAAATTGTGAAAGTAATTGCCTTAAGATTAGTTTTTTTTTCCTTGATGTGTCTCTATTAGTAGCTTCTTTGCTTGGCATCTTGATTATTTGAAGAAACACAGATTTGAACTCTAGAATTCTATTCCTATTTAATAGCATTGATCTTTTTTCAGAAGTATAAAATAAATACAATATTTTATCTGAACAGTACTTCAGAAATATATAATATAGTATAATGAAAGAATTTCCCCAAATCATTATTATATTTTTCCATCTTAGTTTTCATTTAAACTCCTCAGTTAGTAAGAGCACAAGTATTTAAATGCCTATACTAGAATATTCATTAGTGCTTTTACTTTCATATTTATGAGGACTAGTACTTTTGGAAAGAAAAAGGAAGTCCAAGAACTATGTGGTGCTGTCAAGTTAGGAGAGTATTTCTATCAGTGATTTCTGTTTTACTTTGAAGTTTGGTTGTTTTTATCCTGTCATTTTCTATAGCTTAATAATAATGAAATATTACTACTTGGTCTTTTTTTTTTTTTTTCCCAGGTGTAGGTTCAATGAATATGCAATTACAGTACAACTGAAAAATTTTTTATGAGTTCTAAACTTAAGAATTTGTTTTCATCAAGTATTTTCATTTGTTATATTAAGTTAATTTAGGAGAAAGATGATCATTTCCTTAGTCAATTCCCTTCCACAACTTTCAATTTTTGAGTAAAATCTTGTAGTTTTATTCTGAATTAAAGTGTTAGAATTCTTGAGGTTTTTTTGTCACTTGTAAACCACAGTATTATTCATGGTTTGCTAGCCATGCTCAATTTCTATGAATTCTTGCGTTTTATCATTATTTTTCTGTATTTTAATATATTCAGTAGATTAAAGCACATAATTTGCTTCTTAAAAAAGCTGCCTTGGAGTTGGAAAGCACCTTATTTGGTATCCAAATGTTGGCGTAATTAAAGCACCTCACCCTTCTGTAACATGGCTACTATCATCATATGAAATCTCTCAACCTGTAGGCATTTGGCAGCAGCCCTGTGGAGAGATTCTGTATTATGATAATCTGCAGATCATATCTGCTCTTATGCCATCACTTCTGTAGTAGCTGGGTCAAAGGGAATCTTGGGAGATTGAAGGTGGATTACTTTGGCTTGTGTTAAGAGTGTAGCACAGCTGGGTATAAGATCTTTGTAATAGGTCTGAAGTGGAAGGATTCTGGAGGGTAAGTAGAGATAGAAAGCAGCAGAGCAGGATATAGTAGGATAAAGCATTTGGTATATAATTTACTATGACCTGGCATAGCCTTGCTTCAGTAAGAGGACAGAATAAGCACAGAAGAGCTAAGTTCTCCTTTTTTTTTTTTTTTTTTTTGGGGGGGGGGGTGTGGAACAACTGTTGAAATTTCAAATCTTTCAAAGTAGATATTTCAATTTGAGTTTGTTACAGGGTCAGAAACTGCATATGCAGGGTTTAAGTACGAGTCAGCACTGAGATTCCTGCCACGTTGTGGATTAGAAAAGTTATGCAGGTGTAAAGGCTGTATTGCTTAATTGCTTTTTTTTTTCCACACCTGATGCCGAAGTGGCTTATTTTACTGAAGCATTTTCTGTCAGCAGCTTTGTTTCTTTTTTAGTAGCACTATGGAGTTTGGAGCTGCTAAACTATGGAGGTTGGGAGATGAAGCGTCTGGGAGACTCACAAAACATGAGGAAGGCATTGCAGGAGCATGGAACAGTTGGCAGAAAGGGAAGTAATCTTTTCTAAGACTTGAGAGAACCACATTAAAACTATGGTTGCAAAGGCCTCCTTTGAAAAGGGAAAAATCTAACTGAAAGAAAGAGGAAGTGTTTTATACTGGGAAATTAAATAAATGGAAAGGGCTTTAACATTGTATCTATACAAAAAGGCTCTCATTAATGTAAATACAGCTATTAGCTGAACATTCAGAGAAGAGGGATATTTTAAATGATGATCATGTGTTTGGAAAATGAACAAAATGTGCAGGACACTTGAAAGTTTTTTTGTAATTTGGACGTGGAAAAATGGCACAGCTGAAATAATCGGGACTAATGTGTGGATATATGACAATCAAATTAACATAAAACCATATCTACTTTCATTTCCAACTAGATTTAGTTTTAGAAAATAAATGAAATTACCAGCTCATGATTGACATGGTAATTTTACTGTTAATGTCCAAAGACAGTGATTTTATGTAAGTCCACTTAGCACTCTGTAATAATATTTGGGCTATCTCTCTCTGCATGGAAGAAAGGAAAAAGAATGTTCACTTGCTTGCTTTGCTCACATTGCCTAGTCCATTTACCTACCGAATAAAAGCTCTTGAACACTATTAGAAGTGGTGAACATAAGCTTTGATCACAACTTGAGGCACTGATCAGCAGGGTATGTATCCATATTCAATTTTTCTCACAGTGAATATTTTTTAAAATCAATGTTACATAGAATATGCAGATTTAATATCACATATAAGTATTTATATCTGAACCTAAGGCATGGTTCACTGAAGACTGGCAGTAGTAAAAATCCAACCAGCCTTGTTCAGCAGCTGCATGACTGTAGAGATACTTCAGCTCCATAGGCATATTCTGACTTATCTGAAAGATTTCATAGCATTTGCAGCATTTGGCACGTGTAACTAGAAACATATGCCAACCAGAAAAGAGTCAAGGTGTCGTCCAAGTTTCATGAGGGACTGATCCAATAGGAATATGTGGATTTTTTTTTAATTTTTTTTAAAATTAGATTAGCAACAGACACTGTTACTCAAAAACGGGTTGCTCATGATCGGGAGGTTAGCAGGAGTGGTTAGACTAGTTGGGCAAGTGTGAAAACTGGGTTCAGGTGTGTCCTTATATCTACATCACCCCTTCCCCCCTCCCATGACAGAATGTTAATCACCGGGTCACTGTCTAGGCTGTAGGAAAGTGAGAAGAGGGTTAGGAGCAAAGTCCTCCCTACTTAGCTGAAGATAAGTGAATTTCACAAAATACATGGGTTCAATGGCAGGAGGCGGCATGGCTGCAACCTGATGACTCCGGTACTCCAGAAGGGGGAAGTGAGTCACCCTGGATTTTGGTCCCTATTCACAAGGCTGAATTCTATTAAATAATTTGGGGGGGGGGAAGGGGGAGAAAAAGACAATCTTGAGAGCCGGAACATAAAACTTGGCGGGTCCTGTAACCATTCAGATATTACGTAACTACTTCCATGGCAGCTGTGTTTTAAAGTGGGTGAGCCATGCTCAGTTCTTCAAAGGCTATTGTAGGCACTTTCTCAGGAGAGGGCTCCCAGGTTTTGGCTTCTGAATAGATGAAGGTGCCACCCTTGCGGTGCTGACTCATCCACCTTAACACAGACAGCCACACCTCCGCGTAGAGCATTTCCGCTTGGCTTTGTGGCTCCTGATTAGCGTGCCTATTTCGTGAGTAACTAATTCTGGTTTAATTTTGAAAAACTGTTTGGTTGAAATCCTGGCAATGGAAGTTTTGTTTGCAACCAGATTTTTTTTCCTGTTTCTTCCCCTCATTTTATTAACACACTAATCTGTCTGGCAGTGCTACTTCTCTGTATGAATATGAAAATGCTTGGAAGTGATTACTTTCTTGGGGAACATAATCAATAAGCAGCTTGCATATCACAAAAATGGGAAAAAAACATCCTGTCTGCACTCAAAAATAAAATGAAAGCTACAGTAATTAACAGGAATCGACCTGGAAGCAGCTTTGAATGTTCAACTCTCAGCCATGCTGTTAAAATTTTATCCAAAAGGGTTAGATTAAACTTTTTTCTTTTATTTTCTTACCATCATGCAAATGGATGAACTTTAAAGTAGCAGAAAATTCTAGTTAGTACTTTCCTAATATGTTCTTAAAAAAAGCATAAGAAAAACATGATGTATTATATGGGCAAGCCAGTTTAGCAGGAAGTCTTCTGAGTGCCAGATTCTGCCTCCTATATTCAGAAAAGTAATGCTTCATTTTGCAAGTTGAATCATTAATTTATTTGTATGGCTAAGTAGGCTAAATGTTGAATGAATAAAGCGTTGGAGCAGGACGCAAATTTATTTTACAGTGTAGTTTTAACAGAAGCTTTTCATTTTTTTTTTTTTTTTACACTGTGCAAATCTCATTAAAATAGCAAGATTGAGAGACTGTACTTGGAGAGGTCTTTCTGAATGATCTGAAGAGAAACAAAGCACTAGAGAGAAAAGAGGCATCTTGAGGTCTGCCCTTCTTGGAGTTTTCAGTAGAATGTCTCTTCTTTCTACCCTTTTTGGAAGACATCAAAAGTGGTACGTCATATCATCTGGTTCCATTGATGCTGTTCATGTCCTTTATTCTGAAACTGTATCAGTAGTAGTTGTCTGCGGACTGTTTGATAATTTTTAAACCACAATGATATTGATTGTGCAGATCAAACTGAATTGTATTTTGATGAGGGATCTGACTAACTTTGATAGTGTCCCAGCTGGCAGTCTGCCACAGAGCCATAATCATGGCTCTTCAGCAATACTAGACAGAGTTGTCTTGAGTGCTCCCAAAGCTCAGAACATTGGGCATCCTCAGCATGCATAGCATCTAGCTCACTGCTTACATAGTGTTGAGTCACACTGTTCTCACCTATATACTCTGTAGAGTCTGTGAACCTGCCATCAGATTGTGTGATGATTTCAAAATGCACTTGGGGCCTGTTTCTTTTGGATCTGTGTCTAAGATGGCAATGCGTTAGAGCTGGACAGGCTTCCAAGTGCAGAAGGGAGTATCCTAATGCTTACATGTACTTCTCTAATGTTGTAGTTGACGTCAGTGTATATGTGTTTACTGTTCACTCATAGTGTTTTGTTTTGGCATACGAGTTTGATAAAGTTGTTTTCAAATTTCTATCACAGATGCTAATTACACCTGTATGGATTCTTGGGATATAGTCTCAATAGTGTTGCAAGCAATGTGAATGTGGAAAGGAGTCTTTTATTTACATTATTAAAAAATTTTGGATAAGTGAAACGTATCTTTCTATGGCTTAAAGAACTGCAAAGCAGTGTGGTGGTATATATTTGTTTGGACATATCTCTTATTAATTTTTGTTGTGTTTTTGGAGATAAGGAAAAGTGCCTATATCATGTTAAGGATTTTAAAGGAATAACATTGGACACTACTTTTAAGGTCAGAAATTACTAATAGTCGCAGAATGTGGATGTAGTAAAACAGCCAAACTATGGGTCAACACTAGCACTTTAACTAGGATAAAGAGTTGTATTTTTACTGTTGAAACAAATCTCTTCACAATACAGATTGATGTTCATCTCAGAGTAGGTAAACTGAATTCTTTTTGGATGAAATAAAAATTGAAGCACAGGAGGTTTTGAGCATGAGGAAACACTTCTTTACTCTCAGAGTGACTGAACACTGGTACACGTTGTCCAGAGAGCTTGTGGAGTCTCCATCTTTGGAGATATTCAAAAGCCACCTGGATGTGGTCCTGGGCAGCTGTCACTAGGTGACTGCTTGAATCAGAGGGATTGGACCAGGTGACCTCTAGAGGTCACTTCCATTCTCCATTATTCTGTGATTCTGTGAAATCTGCTGTTGAGGTTTCAGTTTGCAGGAATAGTCTAGAGCTAGCCCTAAGTAAAGCACTTCCCAAAAGTATGTTGCTTGGCCATTTGGTTCCCAGCAGTAAGTATCTTGGTTCACAGACTTTCAATTGCAAAGTACAACTTGCTGATGCAGACATAGCCTCTAACATCACAGAAAGCTGAGTTAGCAAGTCCTTTCCTTTTGGCTTCTTTGCTCAGGAGCACATAGATAGTGCAAAAAGTCTAGGCCAGAATTACTTTGTGTGTTGGATATATATTGGAATAGCTCCTCAAGTCATTTTTTTTGCAGGCTAGAGGGCTGTATTATTTGACTGCCAGCATCTGATAGATTGGCACCTGGCCATATGTGAGTGTATATAGCATTGGAATATCTAGCCAATCTGAATTTGTAGACTTTCCTGCTAGTCAGTTGATGAGTTAGCACACCCTAGCCTCTGTTCATTTAAGCCCTCATTGGGCAATTACGTATGCTTTCTTGCCAAAGGTAAGTAGGAGAAATGAGTGGAGGAAGGTAATACTGAGGATGAATGGCAAAGAAGGCTTGGGAAGAGATGAATGAATTGCACTGTGTGGCGGGGGAGGATATATGTAGCTTAGGGTTGGTATGTTGAAGGTTCACCCGTACACTTAAGTCCAGAGCTCCTGCTGTATATATTAGGTAATGAAGTAATGCACTGACATGCTCTGACTGCTCAGAACAGGACTCCCAGGGCAAGATGCCATCCATACTAACTCACCCTGCTGAATAGCATTGTCTGCAATTTTTCTTAAGCTGTTTTTACAGGTATTCAGTCCTGATGGTGCACAGGGACTTGGAATTGTCTAAAAGAAGCTGTACTTCAGGAAGAGGTGACTTTGGTGCATCTGTATAAAGGTGCTGCTGCAAAAAGCAAATGCAAAAAGAAGTCTGGAGCTTCCCTCAGGCTTGAAGCCAAGATTTATTTGATTGTGAGACATCTGTCATCAGTAGGAGTTGCCAGCAGTGAAGCTGGGGGCTACAAATGAGATTGACAGAAGTACATGATGACCTAGTGAAAGAAAAGAAATTTTTAGGATGCAAGGTAGTATAGTGGTTCATGATTAGAAGACAAAATAAGCTATGTATCTGAAAGAGGAGGGTTGTGTATGGTGGGAGGATGGGTTGCTCAAAGACTAAAACCGCACAAAGAGGCATAGAGGACAGTAAAATACATGCACTGGAGATAAAGTATTCAGCATTGTAAGAAAACATGAAGGAAGAGAAGAAAAAAACAGTAAAGAAATGAAGAGTGCAAAACCTCAGAAAATACTCACTGCATTAAGGAAAGAAAAAACAGCATATATTTTTCAATACTATACTGTATGGTCTGTTGCTAATGTTGCAAGAATGAATGTTAAACACTTTAAATGGACTGGTGTCTGAGGTGAATTCTCTTGAGCTGTCTCCTAGGCAAGTTCGTGAGAACTGCTGATCTGTTCATCTTATTCAGATCACATGAATGCGAACACAGGAGAGATTTGACTTAGTGTCCACATCTACAAATACAGAGGGGGAAAAAATGGAAAGAAAAAGCCTCCCCTGAGAAGAAAGGGAGTGATCCCATTATAAATGAGAGTCATACATCCTTTCTGGAAGCGTGTTGAAATTTCCCATGGGAGGAAGAAGAATAAACAAAGGTTGGTATTACCAATAAAAGAAAAATAGTTGGCAACCAAGGAAACAATAATTATTTGATTGCAGGGTCCTGAAGAGCTAGCAACAGAAACAATACCAGTTAAAAACAACAGACCAAACGCATCTCACTTGCAACTCTACCTGTCATTACACCAAGAATGTGTTTGCCTTACTGTTCTGAGAGTAGTACTTTGCCAGCAAAATAAATATGCCCTGACTTTTTGCCTTTGCTGCTTCAATCTTCTTATGACCACAATGTTCCTAGGGGTTTATTGTGTTTAACTTCACAACACTATTGTGAAGCAAGGCGTTCCTCCCAACTGAGGAACAGAGCCTGAAGCAGAGCTGTGCTTACAGCCATACAGACAGCTTATGGCAGGCAAGGGAGTTTCCAAATCACAGACCAGTAACTATTTCTTGCTCACTTTCCGAGTGGCAGAAACAGTAATGGACTATTAATACTGGGAAAAAAAAAAAAGTTTGTAGAAGCACTGGCTTCTACACATCATGAGATAGCTGAACAAAGTTCTTTATTGAGGAAAAAAAAAATACAAGGAAACTGCAGTCGTGGCTTCAAGAATTTCAGGAGTTTTGAGAAAAAGATATTTGTTCATATAGCAGCAGGGCTATTTAAAATCAGCTGTGTTTCATTTTCATTCTAAGTTCAAACTGGCAAAGCCTGCCAAGGCCAGGTTATAGTAGGCATTATTATTCCTTAAAGGAAAGGTATGGGGTGAGCTGGACGGAAGGATGCTATGCAGTGCTCTCGTCACGTTTCCAGTCAGTGTGACAGTGCATTCACAGTCTTAACTCTGTGCTTCCTCATTGAATGGCACCATCTAGCTTAGCTTTGTCGTAGTGCAAACAGCTGTTTTGCCTTCCCAATGATGTTATCTTCACTAACAGTGTATAGCTGAGCTAGGGGAAGATTTGCTCCTAGTTCACTGAGAGTTACTTTTTCATTCTTCTGGGTATATAGGCAGAATGGAACGGGTACTCAACAAGCCTGGATTTGCTGGGAAGTTTTAGACATCTGTGCGTGTTTCCTGCCTTTCATTATATCACGTTTGCAATTTTTTCCAGTAGAGTGCTGCAGCTTTTTTCCGGCAGTTCAAATCTATATGCTAGCTTTGGATAGCAGACAGAAGACAATGTGTTATGGTAAGCGTCACTTTCTCAAGCCTGACGCTTTGCTGAAAGTGACTGAGAAACAGTGCTCTGATAAGAATCCAACCTAACTTGGTTGGGAAGGGCTAAATTGTGTAATGTAACCTAAGTCCTCCTTTGGCAAGAGAAGGGAATTGGATGTTCCCTACAATGCAGCAATTACCACTCACCTATACCTACTGCATCACATGGTTTTTAATCTACAGGAAGACAATGCCATTTGACTAGATCTTTCCTGATTAATGTTTTTCTTTTTCTCTCTTTCTCTCTTCAGTGATGGCTGTTTCTTACATTATCTATAAACATTAGAGCAGGCCGTCAAGATTTTAAGTCTTTTTGTGTTCTCAATTTACATCTCCTTTGCTTTCTTTTTACTGCATCTTTGCATTTTCCTTTCTCTCTTTTCCATCTACATTTAGCATCACTACCCCTTAAATGAGACTGTAATCTCATTGTTACTTCCTGTTAGTTACTTTGGAGAAGAGAAAGAAAAACATCACTTTGAGTTCTCAAATTTTGTTGTTGTTTTTCCTCCTCCCCCCCAGAAACAGATTATAAAACCAAATATTGGTTGTAAAACAGAGCTATCTTTTAGAACTTAGTTGCAGCATAGGAGCAAAGATCATTGACCATGTAAGTAGTAATTGTTATTGTCTCTATATCTTTCTAGGTATTTTAATATTAAATAATACTTAAAGAAAAAAAAAAAACTTGAAACTAAGTTTATCAACTTAGTTCAATAGACAGATCATCTTATCTGAAGACTGATAGAGATTGTTGTGCAGAGGCTCTTTCACGTGGCAGTGTGTGAAACCGTGTGCTTCATTTTGTAGCAAAGCCTCTGTTAATTTATGACAGGAATTTATGCTACAAATGAAATTAAGTGCTCTTTTTCTGACATAGCTCTGAGAAGTCAGCATCAGCAGTATTTTTCAATGAGGTTAGAAATGTTTATTTCCTTATGCGTTTGCATTCAGCTATTTAAAAATGTCAGCCTCTTGAATTAGTATAGAAGCAAGCAGTTCACATATGCTATCTGTTTTAAACAGTGATCTGAAAAATGGCCTATAAAAGGGAGAATTTCTGAAATATTTTCTTTCCCTTTTCAATGACTGCCTCATTTGTAAGAGAAAAATAAAGCCACATTTCAGCTTCCTCTTCTGGTTTCCTTCTGTGGAAAATGGAGATAACAATACTTCTTAGACTCTTTACAGTTCTTTGAGACATGTAGATGGAAAATATAATCAAATAATCCAAATATTTTGTAATAGTGTTATACGTAGTTTATTTTCCTTTGTCCATGAAGTATAGTTGAAAATCATTTTCTTGCCTCTTTCAAGATGGAATAAAGAGTTTTCCCTATGAGTAAGTACTTTGCTGAACATATTTGAATTGCAAAGACCATTTTCAGAACTCTAAATAGACTCATGGTGGTTGGCAAAAGGATTTGTGCTCATGCTTGTGGATATTGGATGGTGGTCTGTGTGCATTAAAGATGAATGCCAACGTGATTGTATAAATATTACATTAGCATGCCCTACTAAAAACAGTCTGCAAGACACCCTTGGATTGCCCTACTCTAGAATTTGTAAGTATGACTAAAATAGGAATAGCCTAGATAAGTATGTATTTACATGTGTGCTCAGACTTCTCACTGAAGTACTTTGTACACAAAATGCTTGAGCAGTTAGTTAATGGTTAAGGTGCCAGTAGGTGGCATTCGAGAATACATTCCCCACTTCTATAGGTCTAGTTATGTAGAACTGATAATCGTGGTGTGGTTGTTTCCACTGACTTATGCCTGAACTTTTTAACATAGTTTTCTTATTAAAAGTTAAACTTGTTCTAAGTGCACAGCTAAAGTAGGGGATAAGGCGCTTGCATTTGGAAACTGTTCCACTGTAAATGTGAATTGCATATATTTTTTCAGCTGAAGATCACCAGCTTCGTTCCTGTTTTACTTGTACAATTTTGATAAGACATAGGTGATTTTAAATGAATGTGTTCATTTGAATGTATAAAAGGCTGCAGTGAGGAGAATTAGAATGGTACAATGAGAGGAACCCTGCTTTCCATTCTGAACAAAAGAAACGTAGACAAAATCTACAGGAGCAGGTCAACCTTTGTTGAACAACATTCAATTTCCTGTTTTATGGGCATCACACTAAATGCAGTCCATTGCCTTTGATTGAAATAAACGAACTGTTTGTCAGTCCCAGTGGAAGCAGAATTCTTGAATGAGCCTAAATTTTCCTTTTATATGAAAGCAAGTAAGCAAGAAAAGTCCTTGGTGACTAGCCTGACGCCTATTATTGCTGGTTTATCAAAACCTCCACCCATTCCATGTGGATAATGGACTTGCTCTGTCCTTAGCATAATTATTCGTCTAGACTGGAGACATGTCAGGCTAATATTTCCACAAAGGGTTTTTCCCCTTTAAAACCGGATGGTGGCCTGAATCATGGGATTAAATCTGGAAAGTGCTCCTAATAAGACCAAGACCTTGTCTCACTGGCAAAGATTGTACTGGGAACCACTCCCAGAAAAGTTAAAAACATGAACTAGAAGTAAGCTGGTCAATTCTCTATGGAAAGGATCTAGTGGAAAAAAGTCGTAAGAACAGAATAGACTGAAGGTTTTTTACAGTAGTCATGAATTTCTTGTCATAGTTGGCCTTGTCCTGCTACTGTATAGACATTACTATAGTCAGATATATGATTAATTTCTGGCAATGTCAGATAGTACTTTGTAGTAAACTGTAATGAAAACTGTGCATTATTTGATTAGGATGCTATTTCTCAAACTTGTGTCAGATAGATAATATGAAACAAATGCCTTCCTTTAATTTGCCTTGAAAGGAGAAAATAACTTTGCAAAGATATTTTGGGCATGAAGATCTCTTCAAAGAATGACCTCTTAACTAACAAAAACAACCACCACCAAACAAAAAAGTGCAATTTTTCCCTCATTAGCAATTCTTGTAAACACATTCACTCATCACTATGAAGCAGGACCTGCTTCAAAGCTGTCCTGGAAAGTCACGAAATTTGAAAGATAGTGATTTCTTTACTTACATCTGTACTGAACTGAAAAGCTGGGAAAGGTTGTCATTCATTTTTTTATATACTGAAGCAGAGTTTATCAAGGAAAACTTCAGATTTTCACAGCGTCTGTGAGTATTTGTGTGTCTAGCTAAGACTGCTGAAGTTAAAAGTCCATTAGCATTTCCATTATGAACCGCATTTTCAGTGTTCTGTAATAACAGTCCCTAAAATTTCTTTCCAAGTGAAAACTTGGCATGTAAATTCTCAGTCCAATTATTTCTGTATAAATGTTGAGACAAATCAGTTTGTTCATTCTTACTTTTTATGGGAGATCATAAATTTTTATGGCTTCAAATGTTTTATTACATTCCTGTAACAGTATAAGAATTCATTAAAAAGAATTCCTCATTGAAATGGGGGTTTGCAATACTGCATACAGTTAAAACTGAACTTCCTATATTTTTGTATTTTAATCAGGTTTTTTTTTTTTTTAATTAGAAAGTAGCTACTGTGTATACTATTTTACTTAGAATAATATTATTTCTCAGAAACATCTACTGATAGAGAGGTGCTTGGCAGTCTCCTGTCAACCATCTGTAGTAAAGAACTACATTAATTGTTAAGTGTCTGAGAAGAGTCTTCAATTAGGCCTGTGCTAGAACATGTATTTAAAGATTGACCAAGTTTAGATGACCATTGCAATATTGCCTTGTATAGACTCTTTTCCTGCCTAAAATCCATGACATTTTTTCCTCTTGATTTAGCTAATCTGGCATACATTTGAAGTTTCTGTTACAACTGAACTTGCATAGTTAAGCTAAGTTAAAGAGTATTAACTTGCATCTTAATGCAGGGAAAAATTGATGTTAGCTCGTGTAGAGGCTAAGTCAGAACTAGTGCTGAGTAATTTTTTTACTTTAGATAAACTCTTCTTTGTAATACAAAGTGATAGCATGTGACAAGTTGCTTTCCTATCTCTAAACCTCTTGAACTCCCTGTTGGTTGGTATGCTTTTAAGGGCATTTCCTGTCACTCAACACTAGTGCCAGATCAGATGCTCATAAGTAGAAAATACCATACTTGCATATACTTGAACATGTCTGCATTTACTTGCTGACAGCTGGATACAAAACATTTTAAATCATTAATGAGGTAAAAAGACCTAAAAACTTCTATTCCATGTAAAGTCTAGAAATTAACAAGTAAAATGGAATATTGCTCTACTTGCTGGCTGAGGTTCTTTGTATAATAAAACCACTTTTAAGTAATAACTCCTCAGCATAAATGTTGGAACAGAACCACTGGGAAGTTAACAATTCACAGAAATATGCACCCTTCCCTTTATTGTCTGCACATTTGAATTTTCTCACAAGCATATTAACTTCTTTGATGGAGAAAAACTTCTTCATTAGGATAATGTCATTTTTATTTATAGAAGCAAATGTATCTATAATGGCAGATAAGTTTGTAGATATAGCAATGTGTTTAAAGTCAGTCGACTTTCTTCCTGATCAGAATGTGTTCATTGCCCATCTGATTTCTGTACTTTATTTTAATATGAATAAGTGATAATGGTAGCAATAATGGCAATGAAAGCAATAATGTATTACAATGGAAATACAAGGTCTTTATTCACAAACACATTTGAAATCAGCTACATTCAGCAAACTGATGCATTCTGTTACTTTATTTCATGATTCGTCTTTTAAATATGCCCAAATCCTCATGGGGTTCACAAGCTTCAACACAATAAAACCCTAGAAAAATAGGTACAATGATTGGCTGATTGCCTGTTTTTAACAGTTTCCATGGGTATAAAGACCATAGGTCTCATAGAGAATTTTGAATGGCCCGCTGGACTGATTATTACAGAGACTGAAGTTTATCAACTATCTGAGGTGATTCTTCTCTAATCTAATATCAGTGAAACACTGTGGTAAATTTAATGTCAACTCTGGCATTACTCCACAAGCTGTCGGGTTGAATGTTCCTGTAGAAATGCAAATGTGTTTTTGCTATTGCCGTCATCATCATTATGGAGATTTCAAAATCGGGCTTCGGACTGGGTAATCCTCTACAGTCCAGAGGTGTTGCCAGTGAAGGTCTCCTCTGCACCTCCCATCACCCTGTTTTCCTTATATATGCAATTAGGTTAGGCTGTCATAGTATGAAGGATACCATCTGAACATTTTGGATTTAGGAAATGCAGAGGCTGTTTTTACTAATTCAGATCCAGAGACTGCATTTTGTATAGTATCAGATGGATGCACTTGTCCTAGAGACCTAGCACTTCTTTGATCTCTTCTTAAGCGTAGTAAATTTTTCTTTACATAAAATGTTTGGTTTTGTAGTACATTGTCTCAGTAGCATCATTATAACATCTTCTGAGACATAAATGAGCATCATTTGAACTGGACTTCTTCTGGCTCCATGATAAATATATTCTTGAATCCACCCTTGACCATTGCAGCCTTGCTGCAAATGAAAGGGTGAGAGACTTCATTGTGATTGACATCAGGAAGGGATAATCTCCCCAGGGTAGTGCCTGTGGGTGACTCACTGTTACCCTTCCCTGCTGGACTGCAAATACGTATAATAATAGAGCTCTGTCAGGGAAGAGACTTTCTGGCAAAGTGTTACTTGTGTCAAGCCACGGGGGTTTCAGATTTTCTTATGTAACCTTACAGTAGTGTCTCTGAACTGGCAAACCCTGGTGGAAACAGAATTATTCCAGTGAAGCAATTGCCTCAGCAGTAGAAAATAAATAAAATGCTCTAGGCATACAGAGTGGCTGGAGAGATTCTGTATTTTATGTAATTATTTCACTTAATAACATTTGTAGTGTGAAACACACAACTTTAAAAAATATATATCTGTATTAGAATTATGCTGATGCAGTTTGAAGTTGGTTAGGAATAGGAGCACATGAAACATCACAGAGTAGGCAAGTTCATTACACAGAACTTTGTTCTTGGTCAACTCTGTTAAGGGAGCTTTTTGCTTTGGAAGATGCCATTTTAGAGGTGATTACTGCAATATGATAGCCTGCAAAAGAAATTAAACCTTTCTTTGGCTTGTATCTGTAGCTACTATTGCAGTACAGGTGGTAGGAAGATGATGATGAACTATTTTTCTTGAAATCATTTTGAATTTGTAATAATACAAAATGTGTTTTCATAGTCCTGCTTTAGAATTGAAAATTAATTATTACTATTATTTTTTTAATTGGGATGTATCCTAATGTGTATACCTTATATGAGTAGTTCATGATAATATAACTTTAAGTTTTCTTTAAAATTCAAGTATTTATGAACACAAGTGATTTTTTTGCTTCATTAGTTGATTTGTTTTTAAGTCTTAATTTAAAACTTGGACTAGAAGACTTCTCATATAACTTTAGCTGTCTGTGGGGAGATGGGGACCTGCTTAGATCCTATCCTATGGAAATGTATGGTAGTGTAAGTGGTAACCGTTGTTCCTGGCAGCTGTCTTTCTTTTAGGTCAAGTGGGATGTCTACACCGTTGCCTTGGGCAGGATCCTGAATTGAGAGGTGAATCTCTCTTCAAAATTACAGAAATCAGGAGACTGCTTTAAAAAATATGATATAGGATTGTCCATGCTGGCAGGTAAGGATAGGTTTTTGAGTGACCATTTGACTGACATATTTTGTTCTCATTGCTATCACTCATAGTTATTTTAGTGGTGTTAACACATTGTTTCAGACCTTATTAAGTTCAGAGGTGTTTGGGCTTCTCTGTGACTGATTTTGTGAGAACAGGTCTCTTTTATTATTGAAGAGGTACCTTTTATATAGTTAGGATTTTGTTTGTTAGTTACTCTGGGAGCTTATTTATTTATTTGTTTATTTATTTGGTCAAGCCTTCTGTCAAGGACAAAAAGCCTCTACTTTGCAACCTTTCAAAATGTGGCAGACCTATAATGAACCTTTTTGTTAGTTTTGCTGTAGAGAGATTGTTTCCCATTGTAACCTCCTCTCCATAAGATGAGAGCCTTAATGGATTTATGCAATAAATAAGTATGTTAAATAAATTTGCAGCATTGTATGCTGCAAATGTTAAACCAAGTGATACTCAGTTTGAAAGTTTAGCTGAAAAATGCTAAAACATCTTTGAAGGCATTTTTGGACTTCAAAAATAATATTCTAAGGAAATATTCAGTAGTACTACTGAGAAATTATATCACTGTCGCTGAACTATATATTGTGCAATTAATTTAAATTTTATTGCATATCAGTATTTTTAACTGTACATCCCAAAAAAGCTAACAAAACCAAGCAAATGCAGTGAAAGATCACATCCACTGTTACCACCAGAGCTATGGGTCTAGGCTAGGTTAACTTCTACTCATAGGAAACAATCTGAACAAAATAGAGCTTTATCTTAGTGCCTTATCAATGTGGCTTTTTATGGTTTCCTTTAGTCTTGCAAAAAGGTATGATAAAAACTGGGACAGTTTTGCATCTTATTTTATGACTGGAACTGGTAGGGGAGCCTGGTGTCTTCATTCTGATCGCTGATTGCTAACAGCAACTTCAGGTGATATTAAAATAGTCATTCATGTTCTCCCTGTGGTGGATGTTGT
Source organism: Aquila spilogaster (assembly GCA_024606505.1). NCBI lineage: Eukaryota > Metazoa > Chordata > Aves > Accipitriformes > Accipitridae > Aquila > Aquila spilogaster. The sequence goes on along the minus strand of JANHGO010000033.1, from coordinate 1,459,706 downwards.
AAACAGAAGCCACAAATGGCCTGCATAGGAGTCCCATGCTACATGATTTCATACAAGTTGTACTTTAAGGAAGCCACCAAAGTTAGAACAGATGTGGCACTGTTCTGAGGGATTTTCCTCAAAATTAAGTGTCTCCAGAGAGGCAAAACTTTGTAAAAAGATTCTCATAGGGGACCTATAATAAATCTCATCCTGTAGGTTTTATGAGGGGAAAGGGCAATACAAGTCCAAATGTGGTATATCCCTGCCATTTTTTTTCCCACAAATAATCCTAGTGATTGATGATATGGACCACAGAAAGAAAGTTGGCAAGCAAAATAAAGTTAAACAACATCATGGTTCCATAAAATAATACTATTACTACTACTAATAAAAGAGCCAAATAACTGTTATTTGTGTAGTTTTCCTGTAAGTTTTGCTATCTGAAGAAAAGTTAGTTTTTGACAAGAACAATTAGTAATTAGGAGAGGATAGAAGATGAGAAATTTTTTTTGTTACTGCTTTATATATTTCCTATGGAAGGTGTAAAGGGCTCACATAGTAGTGGTTGAGCTGTTATTTTTCATTTATTTCAGGAGATGAAGGCAAGATTTCCCTTTCGAATCTATTTTTCTTATAAATTTACATTGGTAGATTTTTTTTTTCAGTGGGTTTCTCTGCTTCCAGGGTCAAAATTTGCTGTTCCCCTGAATAAAAATGATTTTCCTTCAGTTGCTGTTGCAGAAACAGAATGAAGAGGAGATGTTACATAAGAATAATTTCCACACTTATTAAATTTAAGATATAAGGGCATGGTCTGGTTTATGTGTTAAAGGAGTTAAGAATTTGGCTAGTAAATGTAAATATTTCCTTCCCATTGGGTGTTTGTAATTTCCTTTAATTTATATTGAGTCTCTATGGTGTTATAAACAAGTGATGGGGAAGAAAAAAATGTTTTATAAATAATGAGATTCTCCTTTTATAGAGCGTAATTTTTAAAAACTTGAAATTTTGTCTGTTTGCTAAACTCTTTAAATTGTATGTGGGAAGTGTGCATCACAGCTGAAGAGATAGATAATATAATTTCAAATCATCTTTCCACTCCTATTAAGTAGAAATAATGACACATTCTCAGCAAACTAGCTCCTTTGGAGAAAGCTGCAGAATAAGGAACTGCATGACCACAGTACATGCAGTGTTGCAGTGCATTAGACTGGAAGCATTGAAACCACCATTTTGCACCACCACAGATCTTTGTGCACAGTGAGGAACTACTCAGGAGTCCCTGTGTCACATTTAGAGCACCTTTACAACTGCTTTATTCAGAGATCCATAGTATCATAGAATGGCTTGAGTTGTAAGGAACATCAAAGATCATCCAGTTTCAACCCCCTGCTGTGGGAAAGGCTGCCACCCTCTAGGTCAGACTGCCCAGGGCCCCGTCCAACCTGACCTTGAACACCTCCAGGGATGGAGCACCCACAGTTACTCTGGGCAACTTGTTCCAATGCCTCACCACCTTCTGAGTAAAGAATTTCTTCGTAACATCTAAATTAAATCTCCCCTTTTTTAGTTTAAAGCCATTCCCACTTCTACTCTTACTATCAGACTGTGTAAAAAGTTGGTCTCCCTCCAATTTATAAGCTCCCTTTAAGTACTGGAATGCTGTAGTGCGGTCTCCCTGGAGCCTTCTCTTCTACAGGCTGAACAAGCCGAACTCCCTTCATCATAGGAAAGGTGCTCCAACCCTTTGATCATCTTCATGACCCTCCTCTGGACCTGTTCCAGAAGGTCCACATCTTATTCTGGGAAGATGTTTGGTCTCAACCATTTGGAGTACTCTGATCACTTAATTTGTCCTGCTTGACTGCTACTTGATAGTATGGAGTCATGTAAGATGGAAGTGAAGCATACCTTTTGGGAAACATTCATCATTTCACCAAGCTTTTCTGAAAGCTACACTGCCACTAAACTCTGGGGATAATGCAGTGGAGGACTGCACTCTTTTGTGGGTTTTTGTTGTTGTTGTTTGTTTTTGTAAGTAGGCTATGGGAAAGTCACAAATGCTTAGGAAGTCACTCTAAAAACATAGACTTGTGTTACCATGGGACAGCCTATTGGGCTGGGCCACTCTGAATCAGAAAGTTGAGTGCTACAAACACTTCCCCTTTTCTATGGCATAGAAATTAAATAAAATATATGTATTTATTTGTATTTATGCTCTGTTTGCGTCCAATATGTGCTATATGTGGTAGCTGCAGCTTGATACTACCTGACTTCTGATAGTTAGAAAAAGCCTTCTTTGGATTACTATCTCTGTATTTCTCTTAGGCAGAAGCTTCTTTCCTCTTTATTTTTTATTATTTTTCCACAGTAATATATTTTCATTGTGCATTTCAAGCAGTGGTGAACAATAGCTCTGATTACTCCACACAGAGTGTGTCCCTTCAGAATGTATTATCTCAACAGGGACTCAGAGTGAAAAGGCTATTTCCTTGCTTTCTAGCAATAAGTCAATGGTCTCTTAAGAGGACAAGCTTTACCATAGATGCAATTCTTAGGCTATGAGCAAGCAGAAGATAAAAGAGATCAAAAGCTTCAGATTCTGGTGGGGGGGAAAAAGCTGCTGTTAGCAAGGGGCCAAAAGCTATAGCAACACAACCATTCTCTAAGAAGTGAAAACTTAAAAGGAACTTCTAAAATGTGTATCAAACAAAATCTAATGTATGTTCTCTGTGGACAAAGGAGCATATGCAGGCTCACCACTTTCTATCTCTCAGTGAAAGGTAAACAAAAATCTTGTTTGATTGGTCTCTTTTGTATTCCCTTAGTTACAGAGAAGACAGTGGGGGAAGGAGCAGCTTAGAAGCTCCATGAAACTGTTTTTATTGTCCAAGGTGCTGAGTTTTAACTGCTGCCTTGAATTAGTATATAAAATACAACTTTGCAACAACTTATGTTTTATTAGAGGACTGTATTCCATTTGTTCACAGTTCTGTTTTTAAGGATTCACAACTTCAGCTGACCTAAACAGCAACTGAAGCAGAGGGAGACCACTAAATTATCACTGGTACTAAAGTGGCATTCAGGCTGTCATTCGAAGTGTCTCATATTTCTTTCTTGCTGTACATAAAAGCATTTACTGCAGAGGACTTTGAGGTTTGTTACACTAATGAACACATTAAGTTCTGAAGATGAAATCCATCTTCCTAAAAACATAAACGTAATTATGTAATTCATTTACATTTAGATATGCAATCATACATAATTTGTGAGTCCTTATAGACTTCTGTACCTTTTGTACAAAAGCAGGTTGTCATTACACCTACCCAGGGGATGCAGTTCTCATCAGTGGAATATATGCTGGAATTCAGAGATAGCACTTCTCATACTGTTCTTATTGATAGCATTAGGAATAAAACCTTTGCACTGCAGTGACATTTTTTTTTCTTCCAGATTTAAGTGTCGTTTTCTCTGGTAGCAATGTGGCAAGGTTTTCCACTGTGGGCAAAGAAATTGTGGAAACTGCTGTGCCTCTGAGGTCCTAAATTTGGAGGGAAAATTCTAACTAATTAACTGCTTTTTCTCATTAAGCGTAAATGCTTTCCTGTTCACTGCAGAGCCTAGGCAATGGTAGCTGCTTGTGGAAAGAGATAGTCTCCAAGGCAGATATTTGAGAATGTTACCAGAGGTTTCACAAAGACTTCTGCATGTTGTACACAGAATTTGAGAGAGAGTGAGCTATAAAATATTGATTAGGACTCTAAGCGCATTATGCTGCTTATATTTTTTCTTTTCTCCATTTGAAGTAGATAAGGTAATGCTGCAAATCTTTACACCTTTTTTCTCTTGTGAACAGAAACTATTTTACAGTTACCTATCTTCTGAAAGACCTGTAAAGCCTGTCGCCTGTACGGATGCACCAAAAGACTGGGTAGGTAAATATGTGTTCATCTTAATGAAATGGCACTATTTGATGAGAAACGAGTAAGATCACAATATATTTTGTTGGTGAGAGTTTCAGCAGTAAATGAATGGAAAAGAGTAATCCTTTTTCTTTTCTTTTCTTTTTTCTTTTTAAGCCTTCATAAACATAGCCTTTTATAAATCCATAGCAAAGACTCTCACATTATCAGCAGGAAAAATGATCTTTTCCTCCTGTTCTGATATCTATATGCTATCTGTGGCAATAATCCCTTCATTTAATAAAGATAGAAACACAACAGCTAGTTAAGCAATACAGAACAAATAACAACAGCCCTGGTTTATCCTTCTGTTGAGCTTTATTGATCTAATTAAAGATTAATTATCCACATGGGTGAACTGGTCTTCTATATGGTATATTGATCTATTTAAATTTCTCTGCAGATCTGCATCCCTTTAAAACTTTTGCAGAAAAAAAAATGTTCATGAGTCAAATATCTCACTGGCATTCATGGTCCAGAAATTCTTAAGTTCATTAATTACCTTGGCTGAACATCCTGATTGGAGCAATTTCCTTACGGTGATAAGCAAACAGTGCCCTTTATTAAAACCTTCTTTAGCCAACTGAACTAGCTTGTGAACTGAAGCCTTAGACTTTGCAACCCATACCTTAGGAGAAACTTTAGAGAATGCAATATGGAACATTGATGTAGATTTACAGTGTCCTGATTGACATTATCTGTATAAGTACAGTTTGTTGAACTTTACTTACCTAACAGTACAGTAGAAGACCTGCTTTATTTTAAGTGTAAATGGCCTAAAATTTATTTCAGTCTCTCTTTGGTACTCCCCAACCATTAATAATTAACAGTTTAATTACAAAACTACATTTATGTAGCTAATGTCCCTTTTAAATATCTCTCAAAATATCTTAATATTACTATTGTGAGGCTTGGTTATTCATTTAATTTTACTCCATTTTCTTTTGATTTAATAGGGAGAATAGATCCTGTGACTTTAATCAGGATGTCAGATGGTTTTATGTAGTATGCAGTACTCAGCAGCACTTACTTTTGAGTCTCCTTTGTACCTATCAATTGCAAATTGTCAAATTGCCTTTACAACATCAGTTCTTCTTCAGCATGTCATTTTGAGTCAGGCTCTCCAAATTTGGCTGGGACAAAACCGACTCTTTAAAGAATTTACTTAAATTCTGACATAATTTTTTTTAACTTTCTGTCCCCATTTTGCTTTTCTAAGCAGTCACTGGAGTAAGCTATCCACTGAGTAGCACTATATATGTTTTTGGGTTATGATACTGGAGCAGTCAAAGGCAGGGACTGAAATAATAGTTAAGCAATACAGATTATCAGGTCTAACGCCTGGGAGCTCCCTAGTTTTCCTTTATTTGGTGCTATACCTCTATCCCCTGAAGTGTTTACAGTATGATAGAGGTCTTTCTAGAAGATCTGTTAAGACAGAAGATTAGATTTTGATAAAAAGATACTAGTGGAGAAACTCTAGAATAATTTATGCATGAAATCAGTCTAAATAAATGCTGTAAATAAAATGTTTTGCAGTGTTCCATATAGCTATAACATCTGTGTTTTGTCTGTAGGGTTACAGAATTTTGTATCATTATCCTGTGTTTCTTCATGCTTTTCTGCTGGTACATACCACCTCTGGATGCATTCAATTTTAACTGCCTTAGAAGTATTGACCGCAGCTAAAGAAACAGGGATATTTGTTTTGTTTCCTCTAGTAGCTTGGTATTGCAGATGTTCTTCCCTTTTACACTTTTTGTTCAAGTCTTCAATTCACCACTGTTTTCATCGTCTATGTATTTTGTTAGCCTATTATATGTCTTATCTTTAAAGTCCAAGGCATTGTTTAACATTTAATACAGTTCCTGGCTTGTTACAATGCTACTGTTTGTCTTTTCCAGGCTGCAGAGTTTCATATCTGTGGTTTAAATCATCTAATGACTTATACATGCCTTTTATACTGTGGAAATTCTTGTGATTTCAGTGGGAACAGTCACAGGGTATTAATTTTACAGCATGACAAAATGTTGGCAAAAGCTTACCAGTAAGCAGCAGTTTTGGAAATTAGAAAATGTTTTTCTGGAGAGCTGTAGCTTCAAATACTAGACACACTTCTCTCCTACTCTTTTTTGGTTTGGTTTTGTTTTGTTTTTCTCTGAAACTGTGTATTTTTAATCAGATATACTAGTACTCATTTGTGTTGCTATTGTTTCTCAAACAATGTAATGGGTCTCTGATGAGATAGGCAGGTAGTAAGCCTGTCCAGATGGAGGACCATAATTTTGCCACTGACTTCAAAAGGGCCAGAAATTGAGCCCCAGATCTTTAGTGACTCAATGAAATGCTGCTGCCTCCTCCCGCCCTTTGCCTTTCATGAACTGTACATTCTGCAAAGTATTTACAGTCCGCTGCTGTGAACCGAGTGAGAACCAAGGGTGTGGTTTAGCAGCCAGTATCATTGTTGCTGTGAAAACTGGCAGTCCCAGTCCTTTCTCCTTACACATTTATAACCCTGCACCTATTTCTAGCCATATGGTTCCACCTCTTCCCTTGTGCCAGCTTTTGCAGTATGACAATTCGTTTTACTAGTCTGGCAGGAAGCTAGTCAGGTTTTCTTCTGCCAGATAAGTAAAATAAATTGGCTTGCCAAGGGATCTGATGACAGCTTACTTTTCATACTGACAACTGTCTGAGAAAAGAGCTCTGAAGGCAAACTGTGCACCATCTCTGAAGAAAACTTCCTCACAACTCAAGTTCTCCCAAAACCCCATGAGCTCAATTTTGGGGAACACATGCTGGCTGTAAGTAGAAGCAAAACTCTGGACTTCAAGATCCTTGGTTTGAGAGTGTTACACTGGAATTTCCTTTGAGGAATGAAATCACTTAGGACAGTTGGAAAACTGGAAAAAAAGAAACAGTCTTGATTTGAAGGTCAGCTCCTAGGGGACACTTACTGTATTTTTTTTTAGTGTGGTTCTGTGCCAATTAGAGCCAAAGACAACACCATTAATTAGTGGGAATATTTTTGGAGGATTCTTTATGAAAGGGGCTTTTCGTGATGCTGTTGATCTTTCCTGGAACCTGCTCTAAGTGCAAAGCAACTTAGGCCTGACTGTAGGTAGCCTAGTTTTAGACTGGAGGTTGCTTGAAGAGAGAGCATCCTGTCTGCTGCTACTGAATGATTTCAAGTTGACTAAGGACAATGAGGATATGAATACCTTTTCTTTGGTGGTGATAAGAGATAAATTTTCCATTAATAAAATAAAACAAAAAAGCCACAAGAAAACAAGAACAGAAAGCCCAGTAGTAGTTGTTTTTAGGGCAATAACGGATTTCATGTTATGTCTGTCTTCCAGCAGACACTCCCAGAGAATTGAGGTTCTCTGTCATTAACTCAATTTTCTGTCCCCAAAATATATACATGCAATGTTATCCTTTATTCATTTTGGAGTAAAGAGGTCCGTTTCAGTATGCTACTGTAATCTATTCTTAGTGATCCAGTGGAAAGTCTGGCTAGGAATGGGGCATCTTGGACTCATGCCAGAGAATGTTGGAGAAGACAAACTGCATAGGACCATCCTCTCCAGGCAAGCAGTGTTTTGGCAAGCTGTGTTTGCTAGTGGGAGCAGACCAAGCCTGTAGGTTTTTCCTTTCTGTCTGTTCCTATGTTGGCAGATGAATAATTAGGCCTTATGAATACAGAGGCCAGACCAGGCCTAAGTTTCCTCCTTTTGTTAAGAAATGCTAGCAGTTACTGATATGAGTCAGACAGGGCATTTTGTGTAGGTCATAGGCATGCCAGATTGCTGGCACAGGGGTGGAGGCATGGGGATAGGACCAGCCTAGTCTTGCTGGAATAATTATTGTTCCTCGGGGTGTACCAGCCTGAGTCTTCTCTGCTTGTAGAGGTCTGAACGCACTCCCAGATCTTAAATGGGGAGTAATCTGCTCCTCTGCGATGCCATAACAGAAATTTTTCTCTGGTATAAATTCACAGTGAAAACAGCCGAAGAAAACTAAAAGAACACTGTGTTCAGTGGAGAATTTCAGACAACTGAATTCTAGAGTTTCAGAATATTTCTCCTGCCTGACCACCAAGCTGACAGTATAAGTTTAATTCCTGGGAGCTGAGTCTTTTAACACAAACTCTTTCTTTGCCTTTTCTGAGAAGAAGAGACTCTCCTAAAGGCTGATGGTATTCTGGTTTCCTAGTCTTGGTAAAATCAGACCCTTACCTATAGAATAATTATACTATGTGGGAAGCAATGAACTTTTTATTTATCTCATGAACAGTTCTGGCTATATATCTTTGGCTGTTTCTTTCCCATGGCTGGATTAAGATTTACATAACTTGTATGCTTGTTGGCACCATGTAATGCCTAGAATCAGGGATAAAAACATCCTAGACCTATGATGTTAGTTGAGTTCACAGAAGTTATGAGTTGCATTGTTACGTTTTTAAATCTGGCTGGGTCACGTTATTTTTACATGCGATCCATATTGTAGAGAGTAGTCTCTAAGAAGTTAGAACTTTATACTTGATCATAAAATTCAGTGCATTCTTTTTCTAGAACCTTACCTAAAATCTGTTGTAAAAGGGAGATATTAGCATTTAAAACTGGTGGAAAAGTATCGTGCAAGATATAGCAAAGAGCTATTTCCTTAATTCTCCTAAAATGTAGCAATAGCTATGTCAAAAATAACAAGTTAATCATTCTAAATGGAGGCTGTAAGAAATAATCATTTTGCATCAATTAAAAAATTTCATTGCAGAAAAAGGGATTTTGCTTAGCATCCAACTGTTTGGGGGTATATATATGCATTTTTTGTGTCAGACCTGTAAGGCATTATTTCAGATTAACACTTTTGGTTTTGAACATCTCTTAAAAAAAAAAAAAATCAGAAAGGTTTTCAGCCTAGTCTAAAAATTGTTTGAAGGTATCTACCACTGGCAACTAGAAAATAGGAGGAGGAGGAGGATAACAGGAGAACTGTTGTCTGAGTGAAAGGCAACCTCGGAGAAAGTAATGGACCTTGGAGTACTTCTCAGTATAGTTATTCAGACTTAATCTATGAGAATCTACATGACTTTGCAGAGAGATTTCAGAGCTAGCAATTAGAAAATAGTGAATGCAATGTTAGATCTAAAATCCTTTCTCCTCTGTTTTCTGTTCCTTGGTTGTAGCTAGCCACCGCCGTCAACGTGGGATCCAGAGTTCAGAAGATACTGCTTAGAAATGTCCACATCTCACTACTGGAACAGTAGAAAAGAATTTAATTCATATTTTCTTAAGCTTGTAGGCTTTTAGTTACTTTTTATGTTGAAGCCAATGACTATAGGGTTCTCTGTAGATGCCTTGAAGCACTGGCTCTCTCACCCAATTACTTTCACTCTAGGACGTAGAGCAGTGTTTCTAAACTCTCTTTCTGATGCTCTGATTTATTTTTTTCTCCTGCAAAATAGGCTAAGCTTCTGTAAAGAAACTGGAGAGTGCTCCTTCTTGCCCAGATAAATTTAACAATCTTGAAATTGCTATTATGTATACAGGCCTTCTAATAGCATATATTTTGCTTCAGACATCTGTATCCTTGCTGATTTTCAGTCTCAGTTTTGTCTACAAAGTGCAATACATTGGTCTATGGAAAAACTGAAAGTGGTTTCTCAGAAAGATAAGTTAGTCTGGCTGGAGTATCTCCATAGCGTAACTATACTAACTCAGTTAATTTGGATATTTTATTTACCATTAGCTGGCTTTAGGTGGAACTGAGCCATGAAGTGTAGAAGTACTGTATTATGTCCAGAAGTTTTGAGATTGGAAGCTACTGTAGTTCCACTAGTGCAACTAGGATAATACCAAAATCACCATTATGATGTAAGTTCAAAACTTACTGCTTGCAAAGTAGTTATTAGTTTGCTTCATAAACTGTCTGCCAAAATGGAAGTTGCTATTATTACTTCTTTCTGTTTCAACAATGAATAATTTTCAAAGACATTGAATTTAAGGTTTTAATAATGCATTGGGTTGAATTTTTAATTTAAAATATCTAAGTGAAAAGCACTTCTGTGTCTTATAAAAGTGATAGTCATTAACATTGAAGTTACATGAACCGTTGTTTTAATTCAGCTGCAACTGTTTTTATCAGTGTTATTTATATATTTATGTACTTACTGGTAGTGCATTTGGTGAAAAATATCATGTATTGCTTAAAAGGAATAGTAATAGGCATGGAAATATTTTAATTCTGATAGTAAACATTTTACTGGAAGTTTTATATTAACAAAAAATAATTTCTATGTCAGATGCAGATCTTTCAGTTTTACTTTTAGAAGGTAATATTAGAAGACTGTATTAAAAATATCTGTAATTTATAATCTGTTGATATTTTTCCATGTATTGGTTCTAAAATTGACTGAACCAGACTTTATTCTTCTAGTTAGGTTAGCAGTGTTGGTAATTTTAAAAATTTCTAATGTCAGGAGGAACTGGTATACTCTCCTCATCTATTTATTTATATATTTTCATATTTATTTATTTTAAATACAATTGTATTATGCAAATAATAACTGAAAATGATGATAAATAATTATTACCATCTTCATACAACTTCTGCTATAGGAATTTGTTTGAAAGTCCGTACTCTTCTTTTAAAAGTACACCCCAAAATAGTTCTGATTGAAGATCTGAGCGTTTTAGTGTTTGTATGTAGAAAACTCACACCTGTAGGAAATTTGTCACATTCATTGTAAGAAAGAGTTTAGACAAAAGAAACAAGTTCACTGCATGCAGTAAATGAGATACTTCTCAGTTATCTTCCTTGTTAAATGCCGAAGTAGGGCTTAATTAGTTCATGTTAGTTTGAAAACATTAATGTAATATCTCTTCTTTCAACATTATAAGACTTCTGTACACATTGAGTTGTGT
>JANHGO010000033.1:1433838-1448736 GCA_024606505.1 Aquila spilogaster | reverse complement strand
GTAGAGTGTAATTATTCTCAAAGAATTTTAAAAAGAAACAAATTTTCAGTTGCAAGGAGCGTGCATCGCAACTGAGGAGCTACATAAATATGGTTTCAACCCACCTTTCTACTCTTATTGAGTGGAAATAATGAAATTGTTCTGGACAAGCCAGTTCCTTAGGAGAAAGCTGCAGAATAAGGAGCTGCGTGACCGCAGTCCCTGCACTGTTGCAGCACAACAGACTGGCAGTGTCCGAAGCATTCCGCACCGCCACGGATCTTCTCGTGCAGTGAGGACCTGCTCGGGAGCCAGTGGGTCACATGTAGAGCCCCTTTACAACTGCCTTTTTCTAGAAGGACGTTTGGTCTCAACCTTTCGGAGTACTGCAGTTGCTGTCTAGCTGCTGGGTTGGCAGTGTGCAGCAGTGTGAGATGGAAGTGAAGAACGCCTTTTCCAGCTGAAGCTGGGAAATGTCGATATTCTGGCCAAGGTGGTGTGGAAGCTGCTCTGGGGATAGTAGTACAGCGGAGGCCAGCACTGGTTTTTTTTTTTGGTTTTTTTTTTTGGTAAGGATGCTGTGGGAGAGTCACCAGTGCTCAGAAAATCACTCTGAAAACAAGGTCTAGTTTTACCATGGGATAGTCTGGTGGGCTGTGCTGCGCCATTCTGAATCGGAAAGATGAGTGCTACTAATGCCTTGCCTTTCTTGCGGCGCAGAAATTAAATAAAATGTATGTATTTATTTGCTTTTATGCTCTGTTTCTTTATGTCCAGTATGCGCTATTGTCCAAGTTGTAGCATAGCCTGGTGCTACCTGATGCATAATATTTAAGAAAAGCCTAATTTAGGTTGCTGTCTGTATATTTCTCTTAGGTAGAAGATCTTTTTGATTTTTTTTCCCAATAGTATATTTTCACTGGGCGTTTCAAACAGTGATGAACAATAGCTCTGATTACTCCACACAGGCTGTGTCCCTTCAGAATGTATTATCTCAACAGGGACTCAGAGTGAAAAGAAAGCTATTTCCTTGTTTTCTAGCAATAAGTCAATGGACTCTTAAGAGGACAAGCTTTGCCACAGATGCAATTCTTAGGCCATGAGCAAGCAGAAGATAAAAGAGATCAAAAGCTTCAAATTCTGGTGAGGGGGGGAAAAGCTGCTGTTAGCAAGGGGCCAAAAGCTATAGCAACACAACCGTTCTCTAAGAAGTGAAAACTTAAAAGGAACTTTTAAAATGTGTATCAAACAAAATCTAGTGTATGTTCTCCGTGGACAAAGGAACATATGCAGGCTCACCACTTTCTATCTCTTAGTGAAAGGTAAACAAAAATCTTGTTTGATTGGTCTCTTTTGTATTTGCCTAGATACATAGAAGACAGTGGGGGAAGGAGCGGCTTAGAAGCTGGAAGGACTGTGCTCAGCAAAAGTGGTTTTATTGTTCAGGGAGCTGAGTTTTAACTGCTGGGTTGAATTAGTATATAAAATATAGCTTTGCAACAACTTAGGTTTTATTAGAGAATTATATTTCATTTGATCACAGTTCTCTTTTTAAGGATTCACAACTTTAGCTGACCTAAACAACAACTGAAGCTGAGGGATACCACTAAATTATCCCTGGTACTAAAGCAGCATTCAGGCTGTCATTTGAAGTATCTCATATTTCTTTCTTGCTGTCCATAAAAGCACTTATTGCGGAGGACTTTGAGGTTTGTTACATTAACAAACACATTAAGTTCTGAAGATGAAGTCTATCTTCCTAAAAACGTAGAAGTAATTATGTAATTCATTTACATTTAGATATGCAATCATATATAATTTGTGAGTCCTTATAGTCTTCTGTGCCTTTTGTACAAAAGCAGGTTGTTGTTACATATGCCCAGGAGATGCAGTTCTCATCAATGGAATATATGCTGGAATTCAGAGATACCACTTCTCACACTGTTCTTGTAGGCAGCATTAGGAATAAAATCTTTTAGTGCGATGACGACACAGAAGAATTATATGGTTGTGACATTTTGTTCTTCCAAATTTTAGTTACAGTCTTGTTTTCTCGGGGAGCAGTGTTGCCAGGTCATTTTCCATTCCGTACAAGGAAACAGTGGAAACTACTGTGCCTCTGAGGTCCTAAATTTGGAGGGAAAATTCTCAATTAATTGCCTTTTCCTATTGAGGGAAAATGCTTCCCAGTTAACTGCAGAGTTTAGGCAATGGTAGTTGACTGTGGAAAGAGTTTTAGTCTGCAAGATAGATATATAAGAATGTTACCAGAGGTTTCACAAGAACGTCTGCAGGTTATACACAGAGCGGTAAGGATAGTGAGCTGTAAAATACTGATTAGGACTCTAAACCCATTATGCTTTTTTATCTTTTCTCCATTTGAATTGAATTAGGTGATGATGCAATTTTTTGCACCCTTTTCCTAAAATAAAGTATTTTATAGCTATGTATCTTCTGAAACACTTGTAAAGCCTTTGCATGTACAGATATGCACACCAAGAGTCTGAGTAGAATTTGCTGAATACATGTAAGAATTTTTTTTTCACCCTCACATATACATGTGTTCACCTATAGCAGATTGCATTATTATATGAGACTGAGTATCTCTTTCTCAAATCACAATATATTTTGTTGGTCAGAGGTTCAGCATTAATAGAATGATAGAAGGAGAATGACAAATCCCTAAGTAGTTTTTTGGTTTGATTTTTATTTCATTCCGCTCAAATGACACTGGACAAATGAGGCTGCTACTTGAGGTCCTTTTTTGTTACTTCAGATTTGGCATACTTCACGTTGTACTACCACAATCCCAAACTGTTCCTTAAGCCTTCATAAACATAGCCAGACCTTTTATAAATCCTTAACAAAGACTCTCACATCATCAGCAGGGAAAATGATCTTTTTTCCCTGTTCCGATATCTGTATGCCTTCTACAGCAGTAATCTCTTAATTTAATAAAGATAAAAATGCAATAGCTTGGTTAAGTAATGCAGGACACGTAACAACATTCCTGGTTTATCCGTCTGTTTAGCCTTATTGATCTAATTACAGATTAATTATCCACATGGGTGCACTGGTCTTCTATACAGTATGTAGATCCATCTAAATCTGCATTCCTCTAAAACCTTTGCAGAAAAAAAATGCTCATGAGTCAAATGTCTCGCTGGCATTCATGGTCCAGAAATTCTCTAAGTTCATTAATTACCTTGGCTGAGCATCCTGCATGGAGCAATTTCATTATGGTGATCAGCAAACAGTGCCCTTTATTAATCCTGCGTTAGCCAGATGAACTAACTTGGGAATTGAAGTCAACCCATATCTTAGGCTTCAGAGTGTACAATATGCAAGATTGAGGTGTTGGACTTGCAGCGTCCTTCGTTAGGTTTCATGTTACTTTAACATCATCTGGATAAATATAGACTATGGAGCCTTCCTTACCTAGCAGTACAGGAGAAGGTCTGCTTTATTTTAATTGGCCTAATATTTATTTCAATCTCTCTTTTATTTTGGGCTCTCCCTATCCATTAATAATGAACTATTTGGTCACAACCTTACATTTCTCTATATCATGTCCTTTTTAAGTGTCTCACAAAAAGGTCTTAATAGTATCATTATGAGGCTTGGTTATTCTTTTAATTTTAGTCCATTTTCTTTTGCTTTAATAGGGAGAATGTATCCTGTGGCTTTAATCGGGATTTAAGGTGGTTTTATGTAGTATACAACATTCAGCAGCACTCTTTTTTGAGACTCTTCAGTACCTACTAACTTCCTACCTACCTTCAGTACCTAACTGCCCATTGTCAAATTGTCTTCAAATCAGAAGTTTTACCTCCTCATGTCATTTTGAGTCAGGTTCTTCAAATTTGGCTAGGACTAAAAGCTATTGTATTAAAACTGCCGTTTGAAATAATGTTTGCCGTATTAATTTTTCTTTCTTTTTGATGGCAAAAAGAATTTACTTAAATTCTGACATACTTTTCTCAACTTTTTTGCCTCTATTTCGCTTTTGTGAGTTGTCACTGGAGTAAGCTATCCTCTGAGTGGCACTACATATGGTTTGGGGGTACGGTACTGGAGATGATTAGTTGGAGCAGCCCAAAACAGAGCCGGGGACTGAAATTACAGTTAAACAACATAGATGATCAGGTCTAATGCCTGGGCTCTCTCCCTAGCTCTCCCTTATTTAGCACTATACCTTCATCCCTTGAAGTGTTTACAGTATGATGGATGTCTTTCTGGAAGATCTCTTACAGTTGAAGTAGAAGTTAGGAATTTGCTGAAAAGATAGCTGTTAAGAAACTTTGTAATAATTTATGCATGAAATCAGTCTAAATAAATGCTGTGGTCCTTCCTAGCTTTAACATGTGTGAGCATATGTGTAATGACTGAGTTGTCAGCAAAGCATTCTCAATAATAAGGATACTTTATATTTCTCTCGGAAAGATTATGATTCCTATATTTCACAGATTTTTTTGACTACTTGCGATAAAAAAACCCCGACTGTTCTGCTCTCTTCCATATAGCTATAGCATTAGTGTTTTGTCTATGGGGTGATAAAATTATATATGATTATCCTTGGCTTCTGTACACTTTCCTGCTGGGCTGTACTACCTCCTAGATGCATTCAATTTTAACTTAACTGTTGTGGGGATATAGACTGCAGCTAAAGAAACAGGGATATTTGTCCTCTGTTTCCTTCAGTAGTTCAGTTTTGCAGATGTTCTTCCTTTTCATGCTTTTTGTTCAAGTCTTCAATTCACTACTGTTTTCATCAGCTGTGTAGTTTGTTAGCCCATTCTGTGTCTTATCTTTAATGTCCAAAGGCATTGTTTAATTTTTAGTACAGTTCCTGGGTTGTTACAATGCTACTGTTTGTATTTTCGAGGCTGGAGAGCTTTGTATCTCTGGCTTAAATCATGTAATGACTTATACATGCCTTTTATACAGTGGAAATTCTTGCAGTTTCAGTGGGAACAGTCACAGGGTACTAATTTTATGGAGCGACAAAATGTTGGTAAAAGTTTACCAATAAGCAGCATTTTTGATAATGAGACAATATATTTCCAGAGAACTGTAGCTTTAAATACTAGAGGCACTTCTACCCTACTGTGGTTTTTTTTTTTTCTTTATCTGCAGTTGTATATTTTTAATCTAATATATGAGTACTCCTCTGAGTGGCTATTGTTTTTGAAACACTGCAGTGAGATTCTGATGAGATAGGCGGATAGTAGGCCTAACCAGATGGAGAAGACCGTAGTTGTGCCCCTGACTTCAGGAGGGCCAGGACCGAGCCCCTGATCTTTAGTGGCTCAATGAAATGCCGCATAGCCCTGCCCTTTGCCATTTATCAACGGCACGTTCTCCAAAGTACTTACAGTCTTGCACTGTGAACCGGGTGAGCACCCAGGGTGTGAGTAAGTGGCCAGTGTAATTGTTGCCGAGAAAAGTGAAGTTCCAATCCTTTCTCCTTATTCTTTTGTACCCCTGCACCGATTTCTAGCCATATGGTTCCACCCCTTCCCTTGTGTCAGCTTTTGCAGTAAGGCAATTCGTCTTACTAGTCTGGCAGGAAGCTAGTCAGGTTTTCTTCTGCTGTATTTTTCTGCCAGATTAGTAAAATGCATTGGCTTGCCAAGGGATCTGATGACAGCTTACTTTCTGTATTGACAACTGTCCGAGAAAAGAGCTCTGCAGACAAACCGTACACCATCTCTGAAGCAAACTTCCCCACAGTCCAACTTCTCCCCAAGAGCCCCTGAGCTCAATTTTGGGGAACACATGCTGGATGTAAGTAGAGGACAAACACTGGGCTGTGTGATCCTTGGTTTGAGAGCGCTATTTTTCCAACGGGAATTTCCCTTGTGGACCGAAATCACTTACTTTGGGCAGTTGGGTAATAGAAAAAGAGGTCTCATTCATCTTGATTTGAAGGTCAGCCCCGAGGGACACCTGGTGTGTGTGTCTTCAGTGCAGTTCTGTGCTGCATGGAGCCAAGGACTGTAGGTGCTACACCATTCATTTAGGGAGCATCTTTGCAGGGTCTTTACAGAAGAGGCTTTTTGCAATATTGCCTATCTTTCCTGGAATCTGATGTAGTGGAAAGCAACTTAGGCCTGACTCTAGGTGGGCCTAATTTTAGAGTAGAGGTTGCTTGGAGGAAGAGACCGTCCTGTCTACTGCTACTGAATGATTTCAAGGTGACTAAGGGTATTGAGGATGTAGTTTGGGGGGTGGCAGTGAACGCCTGTTCTTCAGCGGTGACAAGAATAAGGAGAGCAATGTATTTGCTCCAGAAAAAAACCCAAACACAATAGGAATTTTTTTTATTAATATTATTTTGAAGGGAATAACATATTTAATTTTATATTCGTTTTCTGATAGACACTCCCGGAGAACTAGGATTCTTCATCATTAACTCAATTTTCTGTCCCCAACAGATATACATACAGTCCTATGCCTTATTTCCTCCAGAGTAAAGAGCTATGTTTCTGCGTGCTGCTGTGATCTATTCGTACTGAACCAGTGGAAGGTCCTGCTAGGTATGGGGCATCTGTGTCTCTAGACATGTGCGTGAGAAATTATTAGAGAAGACACACTGTGTAGGACTATCCTTTTCAAGCGGTCTTCAGGCAAGCTGAATTTGCAAGTGGGAGAAGACTGAGCCTGTAAGGGTGTCTTCTTGCTGCCCGCTCCTGTGTTGGCACATGAACAAATATGCCTTATGAATAAGGAGCCCAGACCATGGCTGAAGTTTCCTTCTTTTGTTGAGAAGTGCTGGTAGTTCCTGATATGAGTCAGACAGGGAAACTTTGTGTAGGTCATGGGCATGCCAGGTTGCTGGCACACAGATGGTGGCATGGGGATGGGACCAGCCTAGGAAAATCTTGCTGGGTGAGGAGCAGTGGATAAACACAGTCCCTCAGGGTGTACCGACCTAGGTACGCTCTGCCCATGGTGGTCTGAAGACACTCCAAGAGCCTGAAGTGGAAATAGTTTATTCCATTGTAGTGCCATAACTGAGACCCTTCTCAGGAATAAATCTACCATGGAAATGGCCAAAGAGAATGAAGAGTACATTCCCGAAACAGAAATTTTCTGGCTTTGAAGGAAAGTGTTTCTTAGAAACTTTCATACGAGACATCTTGTAACACTCCACAGACAATGTGGACTGAGTGAAGGCTGCCCGGTCGAGAAGTTTCAGGCAACCAAATTCCTGACTTTCAGAATATTTCACCTGGCTGGTCACCAAACTCAAGTCTGATTCCTGAGAAATGAGTCTTTTAACAGAAACACTTACTTTGCCTTTTATGAGAGGAGGAGACTTTCCTCAATGCTGAAAGTAGTATTCTGGTTTCCTAGTCTTGGTGGAATCAAACCCTTTTAGAAAAAAACTAATAGAGTTTCAATTTGAACATGAGTACCTTGAAACTTCAGATAAATATCTTGCCTCACATCTTACTTGTAATCCAAAAAGATCACCGTTTCTCATCAGAGTGAGGTTACCGTTTTTCTAATTTTAGGTGACATCAGCTTTTGGAACAGAACTAATTGATCCAGAAAAAAACTGATTTATTGTTTTACAGCAATACAGCCTTTATATTTTCTTTTGTTAATTTATCAGCAAAGCTCCCATTGTTTTTTTACTGATGATAAATTACACTTTTTTATGGAGTGCCGAGTCATAGTAATTTCCTTGTTCCAATTTCATTAACTTCCTGGTAGTATTGTCTGGAGCAACCAGATGCTGATGTGTAATCCAACTGTTTCCCTAGTATGTGGGAAGCAGTAAACTTTTTGTTTATCTCGTAAACAGTTCTGGCTATATATCTTTGGCTGTTTCTTTGCTATGGCCAGATAAAGATTGGCATAAACTGTATTCTCATTGGCACCATGTAGTGCCTAGAAACGGGGACAAAAACATCCTAGACCCATGTCATTAGTCTGGTTCACAGAAGTTGAGTGGCTTTGTTTTGTTTCTGGCTGGGTTATGTTATTTTTATGTATAATCTATAATGAACAGTCTCTGAGAAGCTGGAACTTTACAGTTGATCATAAAATTAAATATATTTTTCTAGAACCTTACTTAAAATTTCTGCAAAAGGGGAATATTAACATTTAAACCAATGGAAGAATATTAAATGATATAGAAGAAAGACATTTTCTTAATTCTCACAAAATATAGCAATTTCCAAGCCAAAAATAACAAGTTAATAATTCTAAGTGACTGCAGTGAGAAAGCGTCAGGCATTTTGCATCTATTACAAATACTTAATGTTTAAAAAAGTGATTTTGCTAAGCATCAACTTGTATTTGGGTTCATGTTTGGATTTTGTATCAAATCTATAAAATACTATTGCAGATTAACACTTTTGGGTTTGAACATCTCTTTCAAAACTGTTTCATAAGAGTTTTTGGGCTAGTCTCAAAAGGGTTTGGAGTCTTGAATTGCTATTTTTATTGGTGTAGCCAGGAATATCAGGGTCATAATGAATTGCCTATGCATCGTATTTATAAATTGCTTGAATATTTTGGGATGAAGTATCTTTATTTTCCTTAAGATTAGTTCAAAATACAGCATCATCTGACATTCTGTCCAAGTTATTCTGTCAAAGCTGTATATTTTTAGCAACAGCAAATATGAGTAACTATGAGCAGCTATAGCAATAAGATGTGTTTTTGTTTTCTAAGTGTTGAAAGCGTTACTTGAAAAGAGAGGGGGGAAGAAAAGCAATGCGTTGTTCCTGATTTGGAATTTCTTTGCTTTATGTACTTTGAGACAGGCTTTATGAAAGACCATGCTGCTAAAAGTTTGACAGTGCCACTTTCATCGAGGTGTACTTACTTGAGCATTCTTGACCTGAGTTACAATTTGAAATATTTTTTTTTTTAATTTTTAGACTTACTAATAATGATTTTTGGAACTTAGAACAATTTGAATTTAAACTTCTGGTTTATATTTAGTATATTTTTATATATCTTACTCTGTAATTGCGGAGCGCCCCTTTGCTTTATTTTATCTGGCTCGGAAATAGGCACTCTAATCTTTTCTTACATGACCAGATTGAGATTGGCATTCAGGCTGATTTTTACAGAATGTGGCACATTTATAGTGTTTCTTTTAGATGCAGCAAGATTGTGAAGTTGGCCGCAACTATATATAACTATGTATGCAATATAACCACTTGCAGGTCTAGATTCAGTACTGAGGCATATATAAATTAGGCACAAAAACTCTTCCATTTTGGGTGCCCAGATCTGTGGTGGGCCAGAATCGGACACCTAGTGTTCCTATACCACGTGCAAGGAGGTCCAAGTGCCTTAGGAAGATAACTGTGCTTATGCAGTAAGGTTTCCATCACTGGTAACTTGGAATTGGGAGCAGGAGGGAAGAGAGAGAATCACCATCTACGTGAAAGGCCACCTTGGAGAACGTAAGTGGACTTTGGAGCTTGGGAATTCTTCTCGATTTAGTTGTTTAGACATAGCCTCTGAGAGTCTGTGTGGGTTTGCAGAGGGCTTCCAGAGCTATGAATTAGAAAACAGTGAGTACAGCGATATATTTAAAAACCTTTCTCCTCTATTGCCTGTTTCTGGGCTGTAGGTAGGCACCTCCATCGACTTGGGATCCAAAGTTCAGAAGCCACCGCTAAGAGATGTCCATGCATGGCTACTGGAAACAGCAGAAAAGAATTTACACCATATTTCCTTAAGTTTATAGGGTTTTTATGACTCTTTATGTTGTAGCCAGTACTGTAGGATTCCCTGAAGACTCCCCAAAGTGGCGACTGAGCAGCAGAACTCCCCTGTCCCACCCAGCTGCTTTCACTTCCAGGAAATAGATCCATCCTTCTTGGCTCCCTTTCTGATACTCTGAAATTCAAGATTTTTGCTGCAAAATAGGCTGAGAAGTTTGAGAGTGATCTTTCTTGCCCACATAAGTTTAACTGTCCTGACAGTTGGGTGGCAGCTCAATATGACATTGCTGTTTTGTACCTAGGCCTTTCCATTGGCCTGTATTTTGCTTTAGATGCCTGCATCCTCACTTGGACCTCACTCTTAGTTTTGTCTACAAAGCGCAGTAAATTGGCCTCCAGAAATACTGGAACTGGTTTCTCTGAAAGAGAGGTTAGTCTGGCTGGAGTATCTCCGTAACACAGTTATACTAACTCTGCTAATTTGGATAGTTTATTTAGAGTTATCTGTCTTTAGATGGAACTGAGCCATAAAGTGTAGAAGTATTCAGCTCTGTCCAGAAATTTTGTGATGGGAAGCATCTGCAGTTCTACCAGGGCGACTAGAGCAATGCCAAAATGGCTAGTATTATATAAGTTCAAAATTTATTGCTTGCAAAGTAGTTATTAGTTTGGTTCGTAAAGTGTCTGCCAGAATGGGCATAGCCAATGGAAGTTTTTACTATTGTTTCTTTTTGTTCCAACAATGAATAATAACCAAAGACATTGGATTTAAAGTTTTAATAATGCTTTGGGTTGAATTTTTCATTTAAAATGTTTATTTATAGGTAAAAGATGCTTCTGTGTCTCATAAAAGTGGTAGTCATGAACGCCAGTTACATGAACCGATGTTTTTATTCAGCTGCAACTATTTTTATCAATGTTATTTATACACTTATTTGCAGAGCATTTGGTGAAAAATGTAAGGTATTGCTTAAAAGCAGCAATAGTGATGAAAATATTTTAAAACTGATAGTAAACATTTTATTGTAAGAAAAGTGCACATTACTTTTATTAAAAAGAATTACTATATTAGATGCAGATGTTTCAATTTTACTACTAAAAGGTAAAATTAGGAGACTCACATACTGTAATTTCTAATCTGTTGATACTTTTCCACAAATTTGGTTAACATTGACTGAATCAGACCTTGTTCTGTAATCAGATTAGCATTGCAGGTATTTTAAAAATTTCTAATGGTGGGAGAGCTGGTATCCATTTCTCATCTATTTTATAGTTTGTTTTTAATAATGAAATTGTATTATGAAAATAATAACTGAAAATAGTAAATAATTACTTTATTAAAATATTCATACAGCTACTGCTTACCAGCCCAGTCCTGTAGGATTTCATTTTAAAATGCATAGTTTTCATTGAAAGGTGCTCTACAAAATGGATCTACTTAAAGCCAATGGAACTGCAAACCTGAGTGTTTTCAAAATGTTTTTACGTGCAAAACCTCCTGCCTATAGGAAAATTGTCACACTGACTGTAAGAAATTATGGTTTCAACAAAAGAAACAAGTTCAATGTATGGAGTAAATGAGACATCTCCTAGTTATCTTTCTTGCTAAATGCCTAAGCAGGGCTTAATTCAGGCATGTTAGTTTGAAAATATTTATGTAATCCCTGTTTTCCTCGCAATATCATAATAGTCTTGTACACATCGAGTTGTATGCCTCTGTCTCATCTGATGTGGTGGTGAAGTTTAGCATCTCTTCCAACGCTTGTGGTGACCATGGAGCGAAATAAGGCGGTTGGAGCCGGGTCTTTGTGAGGGAACAAAGAGTCTGGGGGAGCTGGAAGGGAAGGTGAAGACAGTACTGGATTGAATGCATAAATCTGCTGAAAGTTTTGAATGCACACAATATAAAGGCGCTTTTTTTTTTTTTTTGCGTCTGTTGGCTGGTCATACCAGAATAGAATAAAAAAAATGAAGTCTACTGGAGCCACCTTGCATTTCCCTGCCACTTGCCTTCTTTTAAAAAAAAAAAAAAATTCACTACATAGAAAGCTGTTCTGCAAACAAAAGGGAATCGGATTCGAAGGTCATAACAGAACTGAGGAAAGGAACTCAGAAAATTCCCCTTGCCGAAGAGCGGTATTGTTAATTGCCTCTCCCACCATAAAATTCTGGTGTCTGAGGAAAGCTGGAAGAGCTACAAGTAGTGTTTTAATCTGTCTTCAAGCAGTGGGTGCCAGCAAGGATAGAAGACAGCCAGCAGTATGGTTTTTGTTTTTAGACTTTCTTTTCTGACACCAGCTGGCACTGAAGCACTTGATGTGTTTAACAGGCAGGAAGGATAGCTATGAAATGGTTTAAAATAAGTTTGAGGAGTACTGAAATCTGTGTAAAAACTAAACATATGAAAGATGTTTCTATATTAGTTAGGAACTGTAGATGAAAAGCCAAGCATTTCTGACTGTATAGAGGTTGAACATCCTCAATTTTGAGAGGCTGGATCCCTGGTGATAGGCCAGATTTAACTGCAATCTGGAACAAAAATCTCTAGAAAATGTGCTGTTGAGATATCCAGAATTAACCCTTGGCAAACCAAGCGCAGTTCTATTCCTCGTTGGTTTAGGGACATGGTTATGACTTATAGGTGTGCTTTGCTTGGTTTTTGTTAATCCTTGTTCACTGCCCTTATACAAATATGAAGTTTATTAATTATGTTTGTGGGTAAGATTTATCCTTGCTTTGTTTTGACGTCTTCAAATGCTGTGGAGGGTCTGTGCAAATTCACCCATAGAGAAGGACGGTTTTGTTTAACAGTTTTTGGGGACTTTGCTGTTACTCTGCACTGTCTAGCCTTTCCATTTTGGAAAATGAGTATGAGAAGGTAGTTTTATAAATCTAAATAAAACTTGTCTCAAGTGGATAGTCCATCTTGGATGGATTCTAGACTGGCTTTTAGATTTCGCCTGGCATTGGGGTTATTTGTGTCTCTAACACAGTTACCTGCACATTTTGACCCTTGTACATATGCTAGAGCTCTCAGCTGCTGATATGAGGGAAAATTCAATTTTTACTTTGGGTGATTTTCATATGTACATTTGACTGCAAGTGTGCAGGAGACTTATAAGACGGATCTTGGAGATAATTTGTTTGGCAGTAGCATATAGCATGCATACATATAAACTGAGGTTTACATTTGTGCCAAAATAAGACATGCCCATAGTTCATATCAGAGGTAGTTCCAGATTTCCAGCCAAACCAACAGATTCACGTCATATTTTTCTGAAAATCCCATCATCAAGTGTCGAACTGTCTCTCCACTTTTTGGACAAAACCCTGTGTTTTTTTAAAATACAAACACAAATTTTTATGCAGTCTGTCACCATAATAAAGAGAATCACACGTAAAACTTGTCAGATGGACGTAAAACGTGTAGAGATTTGATGGTGGGCTGGACTGAGAAAGCGCACCAACAGATTTTGAGCAAAAATGGCAGCTTAACTGAAAAGATTAATGTTTAACTGATTTTTTTGTTTTGCAGTAGCTGGAAGCAGTATATGCAACATTCTAATTTGTATAGGCAGTGTGTATGAAAGAACATCAGCAGGTACCCAGGTAAGTAACTTTGTTGGAGGGAAAGTTATTTGGTAGTGATGGGTAATTCTGTACTGTCAACTCATCAGCAGGAGATTTGAAATGTCATCCCACCTCTTATATTTCTCACAAAATTCAAAATAAGCATTCATAAACTAAGGAACAGCTGAACAAAGTTAATAAGGGCAATTAAGATAATCAGTCATCAGAATTTATGAACATTAGTTTTCAAAAGGAAAAAATAGTAGCATATAGTAGTAACAAATGCATTTTTAAAGTGCTTATGTTGATACTTTATTGTTTTTTTTCTGATTCTTCTTCTAAGTGTGACCTGATTTAAGTCACAGAAAAGACATTCAGACAAAAGGCATATTTAAGGAATAAGTTATTCACCCCCCATTACTTTCAGATATTAAGTAATAGTAATATTTGGAACAGTTAAGGGACTACCATAAGCTATGTCCACAGAGCTGTAGATATCACTGATTTTATGGGCTGGTAAGCATATATGGTAAAAACCTGGCTAAGAATATTCCTCACCCTTTGGACTATTGACTGGTGAATATGAATGATCTGAAAATTAACGATAAATAATGGACATTTTTTTTTTTTTGTAGGCATCCTTAACTAATGTAGGTTTTGAAGGCCTCTGTTTTTTTCATTTTAAGCATTGAGTGTTTTACTGATGTTACTGCAGAACGGCTTGTGATGTGTGAGAGAGGGGAAGATCTGATGTTTCCACCTTTCTGCTTTAATTTCTATCGCATGTTTATTTGCACTGTTTTATGAGACTGCAGTTATCTTAGTCCCCTTTGGTGGTATCACCATGGTGTCCTGTAAAACTCTGTAACTGGCTTAGGAAGAAGAATGTTGGAGAGAGAATATGTTTCAAGGGATTTGAAACAATATGTTCATTAATGGAGGGAAAGCAAGAGAATATGCTGGGCATAAAAACATGAAAATAGGAAACCTGGCCAATGGTATAAGGCCTAAAAGGTATGAAGTTTTAAGTAATGGCATTTTGGCACTATAGTTTTCAGAACTTCAGAGGAAACACAAAAAGAGAAAATTCCCACTTTTTGACAAAGGGGGGAATTTGGACTTTGAATTAGCAGTGAACTAAAGGAGGATAATAGGTGTGAATTGAAACTAATTGGTGTTTCAGATCACTGAGCTGCTTGAAAATAACATGTGTGGTGAGAACTGTAGAAGTTAAGTCTCTCTTAAATGCCTAATTAAGCACAGTTCTGTCCTGCACAGAGAGAAAAAATGTTATGTCACTTGCTGCTTTGTACTCAACTGAGTGATTTAAATGGACAGTCAGTCAAAAGATTTAGCTTCTGTGTGGTAAAGTTCTCCTGATTAGGCTGATGTACTGGTCCAAGAAGGGGTGATGCCTGGAGGCATACAGCTCTAGGCATAAAGATGGGCACAGGTATAATCAAAGCTATCCAGAAAACATTGTGTAAATCAGAATGAGCAGGTGGCTGGCACAACTGATGAGCATTTTTAAGTGCATGATTAATGTGGGTGCAGAAGTCCTGGAGGTGGGTGTCTAAATCGGCTCACACCCTGTGGCCTGATTTAAGCACACACATATGTGAGTTAGGATATGACAAAGATATTAAAAATGAAT
>JANHGO010000033.1:1417122-1433738 GCA_024606505.1 Aquila spilogaster | reverse complement strand
TCTTCTGAGAGCCAGGTACCCGGAAATTCGGCAGCCCACGGAACTGGAGCATTAACTCTTTAACTCCCAATGCATTATATGATGTTATGATGTGGAATACTGATAATAAAAAATCATAAAACCATGACAAAGAGTGAGGAGGAACCGAAAGAGGTGATGGAGACAATACTAGAATTAATGTGGATGCCCTGACCCTGGAGGTGTTTAAGACCAGGTTGGCTGAGGCCTTGGGCAATTGGATCTAGTACTAGATCAAGGCTGGGAACCCTGTCTGTGGCAGGGGGGGTTGGAACTTGATGATATTTGAGGTCCCTTTCGAAAAATCTGTAAATCTGCTGAAAGGTTTATTGTACACAACATGAAGGCAACTTTTTTTTTCTCCTTGCTTCTTTTGGCTGGTTATACCAGAAGGAAAAAAAAAAAACTTACTGGAGCCACCTTGCATTTCCCTGTCAGTTGCTGTTTTATTTTGTTTTTGTTTGGTACATAGAAAGCTGTTTTCCAAACAAAAGGGGATCAGATTAGAAGATCATCTCAGAACAGAGGAAGGGAGCTCAGTAAAAGTCTCTTGCTGAAGTGTGGTATTGTTAATTACCTCTCCCACTATAAAATTCTGCTGTCTGAGAAAAGCTGAAAGAACTACAAGTAGTGCTTTAATCTGTCTTCAAGCAGTGGGTGCCAACAAGGATAGAAGACAGCCAGAAGTATGTTTTTTGTTTTTAGACTTTTTTTTTTTGACACCAGCTGGCACTGAAGCACTTGATGTGTCGAACAGGCAGGAAGGATAGCTATGAAATGGTTTAAAATAAGTTTGAGCAGTACTGAAATCTGTGTTAAAATTGAACACATGAAATATGTTTCTAAATTTGATAGGAAATGTAGATGAAAAGCAGAGCATTTGTAAGTGTTTAGGGATTGAATATCCTCAATTTTGAGAGGCTGAATCTCTAGTGATAGGCCAGAATTGACTGCAATGTGCAACACAATTTTCTAGATTTCTGAGATTTCCAGAATTAACGCTTGCAAAGCAAGTACAATTGTATTCCTCATGGGTTTGGGGACAAAGTTCTGACCACTGACTGTGATTTGCTGTTGTTTTTTTAATCCTCGCTTTCTGCCATTTTACAAATATGAAGTTTATTAATTCCTTTTGTGGTTAAGATTTCCTTGCTTTATTTTGTTATCTTGAATTATTGTGGAGATTCTGGATAAATTCACGCATCGAGAAGGACTGTTTTGTTTGAACAAAATGTCCTGAAAGTTTTTTGGAGTTGAATACTTTGCAGTTACTCTGCTGTTGCTCTGCATTTCCATTTTGGAAAAAGAGTGTGAGAAGGTAGCTCTATAAAACAAATTTGTCTCAAGTGGATAGTACATCTTGGGTATGTTCTAATTTGACTTTTAAATTTCATCTGATGTTGAAATTATTTAGGTCTTTAAGATATGCGGTTATCTGCAGACTGACCTTTGTACATATGCTAGTCCTCTCAGCAATTGAACTGAGGGATAATTCAAGTTTTCCTTAGAGTAATTTTCATATGCACATCTACATTTGTCTGAAGGTATGCAGAAGATTTATAAGCCAGAGCTTGAAGGTTGTTTGGCAGTATTGTATAGCATACATATAAACTGTAAACATTTGTGCCAAAATCAGAAAATCTAAAGATGTGCCCATGGTTCATATTAGGAAGAGGTCCAGATATCCATCTGAACCAACAGATTCAGCTCAGATTTCTTCTAAAAAACTCCTCATAAAGCGTAGAACTGTCTGTCTCTCCACTTTTTCACTGAAAACCTTTTTTTTTTCTTAAATACAGTACTCAATAAACATTTATACAGTCTGTGGACATACTGAAGAGGTCTTATAAATGCTGTCAGTCTTGAAATGTGTAGAGATTTCATGATGGGCTCTTCTGAGAAGGAATTCCAACCTATTTTGTGCAACGTTGGCAATGCAACTGAAGAGATGAAAGTTTAACTGATTTTTTGGTTTGCAGTACCTTGAAGCAGTATACCTAACACGCTAATTCTGCAGTAGGTATGAAAGCACATCAACAGGTGCACAGGTAAGTATCTTTTTACTGTACATGGAGGAAAAGTTCTTTGGTAGTGATGGGTAATTCTGTATTGTCAGCTCATCAGCAAGATTTTGAAATGTCACTCCGTATTTTTCACAAATTCAAAATTAGCTTTCAAAAACTAAGGAGCAGATGATCAATTTTACAGTTACATAGAATAAACTTCTAAAAAGCTAATAAGAGCAATTAAGCTAATCAGTTGTCAGAATTTATCAGTATTAGTTTTCAAAAGGAAAAATAATGGGATATATTAGTAACAAATGCATTTTAAAAGTGTTTATGCTTGACTGTTTTCTTTTCTGACTTCTGAGTGTGATCTTGTTCAAGTTGCAGAAAAGGCATTTAGAAAAAGACCTTTAAAGATTAAGTTATTTTTACCCATTAATATCTGTTATTAAGTAACATAATATTTGAAACAAATAAGTGACAAGAGTAAGCTATGCCCACAGAGCTGTGGGTATCACTGATTTCTCTATAACCAACTGATAAGTAATAGAGTGTGGGGGGGTATTTTTGTTTGTTTGTTTGTTTTGTTTGTTCGTTTGCAGGCATTTTTAATTTAGGTTTTGAAGGCTTCTCTTTTTTCATATTAAGAATTTCCCTGGTGGAACTGCAGAATAGCTTGTGATGTGTGAGAAAGGGGAAGAACTGATGATGGGAAGAACCTTTCTGCCTAATCTTTATTTCTTGCTTATTTGTAATGTTCCATGCTACTGTACTGATCCAAATCCTCTTTGGTGGCAGCAGTATGGCATCCCGTAAAAATAGTGATTTAGGGAGAAGTATGTTGAAGAAAGGAGTGTTGAAACAATATGTTCATTAATGGAGGGAAAGCAAGAGGATAAAAACATGAGAGCAGGAAAGTTGAGAAATGATTTCAGTCTTCTGTACGAGGTTTTAAGTGATTGCATTTGGCATTGTATTTTTCAGAACTTCAGAGGAAACACTTACAAGAAGAGAAAATTATCATATTTTGTCAAGGAGGGGAATTTAGACTTTGAATTAACAGTGAACTAAAGGAGGATAATAGGTGTGAATCAAAACTAATTGGTGTTTCAGATCATTGAGTTGCTTGAAAATAACATGTGTGGTGAGAACTGTAGAAGTTAAGTCTCTCTTAAATGCCTAATTAAGCACAGCTTTGTTGGGCATGGGAGAAAAAAAATGTTATGTCCCTGCTTTGTACTCGACTGACTGATTTAAATGGACAGTCAGTCAAAAGACTTAGCTTCTGTGTGGTAAAGTTCTCTTTCTGATTAATCTGGTCTACTGGTCCAGGAAGGGGTGATGCTCTGAGGTATACAGGTGGGCATAGGTATAATCTAAGTTGTTCAGAAAACATTGTATAAATCAGAACAAGCATGTAGTTGGCACAACAGATGAACATTTTGAAGTGAATGATTAACCTTCATGCAGAAGTCCTGTAGCTCAGTATCTAAATCTGCTCACATTCTGTGGTCTGGTTTAAAGTACTCACATATCTGAGTTAGGTTGTGACAAGGACAGCAGACATGAATTTTCCAGTGGAAAAGTATCTACTAAAACGCATGGAAGAAATTCCCTTCTACTCCTTCAAAAAAGGACCAACAATTGGTTAAACTTATGTAAAATAAATTGGACAATTTGACATGAAAGATCCTTTGCTTTCCAACAAACTATTGAGCTTGCTGGCTACAATCCAGTAGGAAAGAAAACAAAAACAGAATGTGCAGGATAAACACTGTCCATAGCAGGTGGAGGTAATGCCTTACCATATACAAATACTTTTTGTGTTGTGTAACCTGGGGACAATTTAGCAGACAATTTTGTACTTAGAAAAATCATGGTTTACACAGAAAAGGAGAACCAAGGATAATTAACTGTCTACATCTGAAAATACCACAGTAGATCTGAAACACATGTCCTACCACACTGTCTTATGAATTCAAAAGCAGAGGAAGGAAGAGAGATTATTAAATTTAATTTCACTCCCTCATATCACTTTAAAACAGATGTTTAAAAATGGAAGCTTATCCCATCTTTTCAGTGTTTATTCTCAAGTATTTTAGTATAAATATTTTGTCACTCAAGACCAAACATAAAAACAGCGGCCCTTATCATTATAACAAGAAAGAAAGCTATTTTAATTCTGTGTTAGCAAACCTCTGTTTATCTGTAAAAATAAAATAAAATTAAAAAAAAAAAAAAAAACAGAAAAAAGAGAAGTCTGCTGTGAGAAGTATGGTTTATATGTATGTGTGTGTATGTGCACATGTGTGGCTGGTTGGTTCCAGGGGAAGTTGATCCCCGAGGCTTCTCTTCCTCACCAGTTTTTTTCCCCTCAATCTCACGCAATCAAGTGCTGATATTTTTGTGGGAATATGGCTTAGCTGAATTGTGAGTTACACATTTAGGAAGTAGGGAGTCATCTGATGCATTTTCTCAAGACTGAAGCATACAGATTTATTTCTGACACAGTTTAGGTGATTGTAAGTAAAAGAGAAACATTAAAGTTTTCAAACTGCTGACGTTATGAAAATGAGACAGTAGTCATCACATTTCTACTAAACGTGAAAGGCAAAATTATGTGACTATTCAGGTAGGGCTTTGCAGTCCAATAGACTCGACTGGAGTACTAGACTCTGCATTGCTGTAGCAACTGTAGTTCTGTGTTTCCAGCTTTGAGACGTAAAAGAAGAGGGCAAAGAAATAACCAGTTCCCCCTGCAGCATGTTTTGCAGAGCTCATCCAATTTCATAATTATCAGCAACAGCACTTTTTCTTCCAATTGATTTATAAATACCAACTAATTTATTCTCACAATTGTCACAACAGTCTGGATTTTATTCTCTCAAACTAAAAAATATCATTTAAGACAAGAAACAAAGTCATAAATATTAATCGGAGTCCATTTCCTCTGTGAAGCCAATTTCAAAACAGGATTAGATCTGACCTGGGCTGTCCTTATTTCCAGTCTACATCTAGTCACTAGGCACCTGTTCACTTGTTCATTTTCTGTGAAACTGGTTTCTCAAGAACCTTGTTGCCAGAGGATAGGAAATAGAAAAAATGAAGAAGCTTTCCATTGTAAATTGAGCTGGTTTTGTATGTTTACTTTAGCTTTGTTCCCATCCCTTTAGGCTAATATTTGCTTTGTACCTATTCTTGGTGGACATATTTAAAGGAAATTCAAATTTATGATTATCTTCTGAAGCATAATACATGTAAGTGTTATCCAGAACTTTCCATTCAGGCAAGTGCAAAATAGGTATGTCGTCATTTCTGTGTAGTGTCACAGAAAAGAAAGATGAAGAGAGTGAATGAGATGATGGAGCCATACTCAGCCCAAGCCATTGATGCTAATCATAAGGTCTGGCACAGATGTCTAAGGTTATATTCTCACTTCTCTGAGGAACTTGTATGTGATTCTCCTCTCCTGTGAGGGCACAACTGTACCATCACCTGCTTCAGTTTAGCTGTCACAGTTTAGCCTGCTGATTTGAGTCATGGAGAAGACCCTCTTTGTAAGCATGGTTGATGACAGTGGACATGGAATGAGGGCACAGTCCTCAAAGATTTTACCCCTTGGCAGCAGACCATCCTAACGCTACTTGGTTAGTAAAATGTTATGGAAATATGATGCAATGCATGATGATGATATTGAAACTCAGAGCAGTTTTGCTTGGAATGCTGTTCTGACATCCTGTGGAGAAGTTGTTTGTTGTTTTTTTTTTCCTGCCCTGTGTGTGTTGTGAATTAACTCTGCGAATCAAGTTTTAAACAAAAATAAGCATTTAAAAGCTTTTTTCTTTGTGAATATTTTCCAGAATGTGACACTGCCTGGGTACTTATCCACATGAACATGATGGAATGTTTAGCAATCCAATTTCTCTTTTGCTTTAATGCTCCTTTAGTCATCACAAGAACTTTACCTTTTAAACATTTGACATTTTGCTTAAATTCAAATATTAAATATTAGTGAGATTTTAATCTGAAACAAAGTACAAGTAGTTCTACTTTAATTTTGTTCCAACCTTGTGTTCACCTTGCAACTATCACAGAGAAGCCTGAAATATTATTACCTATAATTTTTGACAAGCTTATCTCTGAAGAACATTACATGAAGTCCAAAAATCTGACTTCCTATTGTCCACGGGACAAAGAGTTATACCCACTCAATGGGGCAAGAGATGGGGGTAGCTATTAAATAGCAATGTTTCAAGGTTTTATAAAGCTGCTGTAAAAGATTCAAAGCAGCTAAAAAAATTAATGTTTATGGAATTTGTTCAGGATGTTAAAATGAAAGGTGCAATTTAATCGATGGCATGCTAATAAAAATTAGCAGTTTTCAACCCTTCTCCATGAAAAATGAGGTATTCTTTAATAATTGACTGAATACTCCAGCACCCGCCACCTCTGAGACATTGTAGGTTATTTTCAAAAGATGACCAGAATACAGAACCACTAAATATTTCATCTTAATGATAATGTATGCTGCAAAAGATTTGAACTTTATATTGAGCTTTGAATTGACTTTTGATAAAAGACATACTGGAATTTCTCTCTCTCTTTCTCTTTTTTTCTTTCCCCCCATTAACTTTGTGCACGGAGCAGAGGTCAAAGCTAGCATTTAAATTCAGACTTTTTTGCTTGTGAAATGGGTATATTGTTGGTTTTATTTATTTTTACTGTTGTAATTTTTAAAATTTGTCTGGATCAATTCCAACTAATTGGATATGTTTTTAAAGAGATAAGATAAATGTCTGAAGTATTGTGAAATATGTCCCTATTCTACTGAAGTCAAGTGTAGTTTTACCATCCCTAACACTTTG
This sequence comes from Aquila spilogaster, assembly GCA_024606505.1. Lineage (NCBI taxonomy): Eukaryota > Metazoa > Chordata > Aves > Accipitriformes > Accipitridae > Aquila > Aquila spilogaster. The sequence goes on along the minus strand of JANHGO010000033.1, from coordinate 1,426,849 downwards.
GAAGTTTTCTGCTGTACATAGCTGTGCACCCAGCTGTGTCCTACCCATCTACATTACACATCATTGACAGAAAAGCCAAATGTCTATCATGATGACATGGTCTGTCATTCAAAACACTTAGAAATATATTTCCTAATTTTCGTGACTACCTACAGCACAAAACCAGGTATTTCCTGCATGTCTAGAGTTGTTTCTTTTCTTTATTTTTTTAAAGGTATCTCAGAAAAGTGGTTGTTAAGTTTAACAGGAGCAAGTCTCACCAAGTTCTCTTATAAAAGCGTTTTTCAGTCACAGTTCTATTGTCCAATTTTGCTTCTAAATATGAAACAGCAATTAATATATCATCATAAAAAAAAAAAGAAGGGGGGAGGTAAACTTTAATCTTCAAGGCAGTAGTTATTTTTCTTGATATATTGCTTTTGCCCTTTTATACTTAGTATGTTCTTTTTGCTATAGAATTTAAGACTTTTCATTCCTGAAGGATGGGTTGCCATCCAGAGAGACCTAGGTAGACTCAAGCTGTGAGCCCAGGTGGGCCTCACGAGGTTCGATAAATCCAAGTGCAAGGTTTTGCTCCTGGATCATGGTAACCCTCACTATCAGTACAAGCTGGGGGATGAAAGGATGGAGCACAGCCCTGCCTAAAAGAACTTGGGGGTAGTGGTAGATGGTAATCTGGACGTGAGCCATCAATGTGCCCTTACAGCCCAGAAAGCCATCCACATCCTGGGCTACATCAAAAGAAGCACAGTCAGCAGATTGAGGGAAGTGATTCTGCCCCTCTGTGCTGTGCAGTTGAGATTTCACCTGGAGTACTGTTTTTGGATGTGGAGTACTCAATACAGAAGAGATGTAAACCTGTTGGAGTGCATCCAGAGGAGGACCACAAAAATGATCCAGTGGGTGGAACAGCTCGCTTACGAGGACAGGCTGAGAGAGCTGGAGCTGTTCAGTCTGGAGAGGAGAAGGCTCCAGGGAGAACTGAGAGCGACTTTTTAATATCTAAAGGGGGGCTGGTAAGGAAGAATGGGAAAGACTCTTAAGCAGGGTCCGTTGCGACAGAACAAGGGGAAATGGTTTCAAACTGAAAGAGAGGAGATTTAGATCAGGCATAAGGGAAAAGGTTTTTTCACAGTAAGGGTGGTGAAGCACTGTAACAGGTTGCCCAGAGATGTGGTGGATGCCCCGTCCCTGGAGACATTTAAGGCCAGGCTGGATCAGGCCCTGGGCAACCTGACCTAGCGGTAGGTGTCCCTGCTCATTGCAGAGCAGTTGGACTAGACCTTTAAGGGTCCCTTCCGACTCAAATGATTGTATGACTCCATGGCTTAAAAACACACAGTGTTATACGTACATATTTATGTATTTCATCTTATAAAATTAAAATAGAAAAAAAAAAACCTCCTGATTTGTCTTGCAATGTAGCAATAATAGCTTACCACTTACATAGTTCTCTCTTTTGGAAGAATTTCCAAAAAAAAAAATGACAACTGTATCTACTGTTTCTAAATATGAGTATTTGTATTGTCTTGTATTTTCCCTAAATGAAACAGTTAATTATGACTATTCTAAAAAACAACTCTTCAGGTGTTTATCCACTGACTATCTGAGTTAGAGCTTAGCAGAAGTTAAAAACTACGCTCTTTTGTTATATCTGAGTGTCAATAATCTATCGATGATTTTTTCCTTCCCAAGCTGGCGGTTTGAGATTTCCTCTTAAGAAAAGAGAAATAAGTTTAGAGTTTGAAAATAGGGGCAGTCAAACCATTCGTGTGCTCTGTTTCATATCAGCTTCTTTTCTGGAAACAAAGTGTTCTTTCTTTCTTCTGTTACTGGTATTGTTTTCATAGAATCATAGAATGACTTAGTTTGGAGTGGACCTTAAAGACCTTCTAACCTCCCTGCAACGGACAGGGTTGCTAAGCACAAGATCAAGTTGCCAAGGATCCCATCCAACCTGTCATTGAATGCCTCCAGAAATGGGGCATCCGTAGCTTCTCTGGGCAGCCTGTGCCAGTGCCTCATCACCCTATGAATAAAAAATTTCTTCCTAACATCTAGCCTAAATCTTCCCTCTTTAAGATTAAAGCCATTCCCTCTTGTCTTATCCCTATCAGACTGTGGAAAGTTGATTCCTTTCCTGCTTGTAAGCTCCCTTTCTTGTTTTGCAGCAACAAAATAGAGTGAGATGGTTCCGGTACATTTTATACTTTAACTACTGAGTTGTGGGCTGTGGTGCCATCATTTGCACTCTAGGTCTCTGAAAAGTCTGTTGACAAAGAATATCAATGAGAGGCAAATGCATGCAACAACTCCCACTCTTGAGCCTTGTAAAACAAATAAAACTTGGGATTTCCTCCCACCATCATGAAAGCTGGTGTCAAAGTTCTTGCTGTCTGGAGTGGTATGAGATGGTGCAGAAAATGAAGTCTGGGATTGAAGGATGATGCCAGTGTCTATGGGAGATAAACAGAAAGTCTCAGTCATGGTAGGAGAAGATAACTTAAAAAAATATGAAGAAAACACAAAATTTTGCTTGCTTTGCATTATTTAGCTGAATGAAGCTTGGAATCTACAAATTCACTTGTTCAAGGCAGAGGAAAGAAAGAACAGGGAGGACGTCAAAGGACAAACTGCAGCAGATCAGTGGCTGTGCAGCTGCTGGAATCAAGTGCTAAGCTGTAGAAGTTTGAAGTCAAAATGTTTAATTTGCTGAGTTCTTCATGGTGCTGGTTATGAACATGTATAGCACTGGGCAAATAAATGCATTTTCTCTGTTTGTCCTGAACACTGAAATGAGTGTGAGGTGTTGAATTCCTGCGTTGCCTGGGGTTTGTGGGAAGGGGGGATGACAGTCCTGACTGATCTCTGGGCAATGGAAGCAGAGCATTTCTTGCTATCATCAGCACAGTAGGGGCTCAGTTCTTTTCCATATGCCTGAAGAGAAGTAATCTCTTAGCACTTCTTTCTGTCTATACTATACACAATTGAAGGGCAAAGTATGGTGCTGCAAAAATATTCATCACAGTGTAATAGTTGGGGTCTATGCATGTCACATTCTAATTACCTTAATAACTTTAATTAAGTCTAATTATTATAAAGCATTCAAGAATGCACTGAAGTCTTACTTTACAGTTTTTTATTCACGTGTAAGCTGTAAAAAGGAGATGGAGGAGGAAAGCAGCACCAAACTTAAATTGAAAACTTCACTAAATAAACAACTCCTGTTCTTCCAAATATTCCTCAGATGTTCTGTTCTAACTGTTGACAGTAGTCCGTTTGCTTTTCTTGAGTTCACTTTTGTATTTGAAAGTACAGCATTGATGCATAAAGTATTGAGATGAAAAGCAGAGGAAAAATTAGTGACCTCATTCAGCCATCTAGCAAATACATATTTGCTGTTGGATATACATAGCACTGCACAAAAGTCTCTCATGAGAACTTTGTGCAAGGAAATGCACCATGTCTGTCACTAAAAGAAAAAAGGAAACGTCATCACTCCAAGTGGTGTTGATTAAAACAATAAGGATTTCCTGGTGCCAGCAGTTGAAACAACCGTGTGGAAAGTAGCAAAGAGGTATTACTGTATTGTTGCAGCTTTCTCAGGAAAATTCCAAATAAACTGAAGGATTCCTGTCAATATTTGTACAAGGAAACATGCTGCTGCCTGGTTCTGAGGTGCTTAGCATACATGTGCACACACACTCTTGTCCCCACGTGCAAAATTCTTGAGAAACTTTATTACAACTGGACAAAAAAAGACACACTCAGAGTTTGGTGCACTCTTTCTCATGCTAATATTTACAACACTGATCTCTTATTGTTGGTATTTGATCTACATTTCTTCCAGCCCGAGTCAATGGAAGGCACAGCTGCTGGAACCGTGTATTGTGTGGGCAGCGTGCCTTTGTGTTCTGCAGCTGGGGAGTTCTCATGGCCACAATGGCAAGTCTGAGCACACTAAATTAGGAAAGATTATTGTTTCATTTATTGACTACACAAGTTTAAAACAGCAAGTATATCATTTGTTTCATGTTGTATTTGTTAGGGTCATATTCACCAAAAGCTGGGCACATGGTCACAAATACAGGGCAGCTGTACTTCCAGCTACCCCAGTAGGGAGAAAATTACAAACATTATTGAAATGAAATTGGGTGGTTGGTTGCTTTCATGAGACAGCTTCCCACCTGCCTTCTCCCATCCATCCATTTGTGAAGACTTGCTGCAAGCTTCCCTTCATCTTTCCACATCCCAGCTCCTTCCCAGTAAAGTGTACAATTTGTTTTAAGCAAAGCTGGTTTCGCAGTGGAAGACAAGCGAGTTCAGTTTTTGAGCTCAGTTCTCCAAATTTTTCTTTCATGGAATGGTCTACAGATAAAGGAAAGCAGTAATTTTAGCTGGAAGGAAATATCACATTGGAGTAACAAAAAAGGAGGGGAGAAAAGAGAGAAAAATCTATTTAACACTTTAGGATATAATGATATTCGAATAATATATTTTTTCTGCCATTTATTCAGTTGCAAAGGAACTCAGTGAATAATAATAGCTGCTGTCAAAGATATTTATATTTAAGAAGGTCTTTATGTAAAATCATTTTTTTTATCAGGAGTGATTTTTCTCCAGGAGAATTCTGCCATCTCCTAGCAACCGATATGGCTATCTTTTTTAACAGGCGCTGCAGTAACAATGGGCGCCTAACATTTATACGGAAGCATTTGCACATGTACAATCAGATCACTTATGAATTCAAACCCAGTTGTTAGGGTGCTCTGAGGGAGACATTGGTTGCCACTTTATGTACTATACATTTCATCTACCCAAGATTTTTTAATGGCAACCATTTTAATTGTAGGTGAATATTTCCCAACGGACTTCCAACTAGATCTGCAAAGGACCCACAACTTGACTTACCCCTGTGTTCTCTCCCAGGAAATAAATAGAATAATTTAGCTGCTTAGGTTTCATTTCCTTCTTTTTGATTGTGTCACTCCACTTGCAAAGCAGTAGTATCACTTAAACTTGCTAGCTAAGGGCTTCTTTAGATTTATAAGTGTAAACAATAGAGCACAAAGACCCGTATCTGAAAGTGGATAATTACATTTTTGAGGTTCGTAACTAAATTGAGTACCTGTCACCAAGGGTAGACTCTTTCACTTTCTCTGCTTGGCTGTTTAGGTATTGCAAACAATGCAGATTCAGAAGACTTCCACAAGGGGAAAATCTGAATAACTGGAGCATGCTCAGGCCTGTTTTGGTGATTCAAACTTACATGCCTAAAGACCTGCTGAGGATCATGAGCACACATACCACCAGGAATGAGCTCTGTGAAGTAAAAGAGAGTAACCATGCAAAAAAAAAAACACCCATGTGTGATACCCCAGGAGTTGTGTGCTGTGTGGCTTCCAGAAGCTCAGCTTCCCACGATGTCTCAGCTATAGCCCAAAGGCTGTTCTGAAACAAGTTTCACTAAGGGGCCCTCCACATTTCTGCTTTATAAGTAACTTGGTAGATGTGTTTATTTATCTACAACTTTTGGGCCACATTTTAGACATCTCCCTATAACTTCATATGTTTTTTCACAGATAGCTTTCATCAAGTAGGTTGAACGCTAGAGCACATTAGTGCCTTGAGGCTGTGACACTACAGAGAAATTTTGCACCCAGCAGTTCTTTTAAATTGCATTTTAACCTTATATTAAATTTTCTACAGAAATTTTTGATTTGTGTCAATCATAATAGAAATGTTTGATTTGTGAGGGACAAAAAGAGAAAACTGCAAAATCTTCATGTAGGGGAGGTTAATAGCAACCAGCATTCTCTGAGAGTCTGATGTATGTCATTAGAGTACTTAACCACAAATCTTTAATTTTGTCCTACTAGGAGAATTCATAAATATTAGATGAATTCTATTCACTACACAAGTTATCAAATAATAAAACTAGTGAATAATTTGCAGTGGATAATTTACTTCAAAAGTGAGATTGAGAAATTTAGCCTCTTCTTCTGTTTTCAGAGTATCAGTGATGACAGGCCTCTGTTTCGTATGGGCATGAGATTGGAAGGGGTGTTCTGGGTAGTGGGGAGCAGCTAGGACCTCCTGGGTACCACTTTCTTCTATTGCTGTCAACCACATTGCATAATTCCTTTCAGAAACATATCAGGTTCTATCTTAAAAATAATTAAGCTGTTATCTTGCTTCTCTGGCAATTAGAAACCCTCTTCAAATTTTCCAGTGCAATCTTACTCAAGACTTTTTTTTTTTTAAATCAGTCTTGGATGAACTTTTATTTTTCAGCTTTACTAGCTTTTCTTCTTCTCTAGTGTATACTCTTTTCTCAGCATCTGGTTTGCTAAATTAAGCAAGCCTCATCTAAATCTCCCTTCTATTCCCTGGACCATCCCTTTTTATGTGTGTGTGTGTGTGTGTGTGTATGTGTCTGTACAGATTTCTTACTTTCATTATTGTTTGACTTAATTCAGCTATTTCTTTCTAACTTCATGAAAAGTTTGTAAGCATTAAACAGCCAACATTTAGTCACTTAGTGTTGACCGGTCTCAAGTTTTTTTTATTCGTAGTCTGTCTTTAAATCTTTAAATCTTTTTTTTTTTGCAGCTCACCTAGCATCTATTGATATTACAGTATTCAGTGGGCTGAATCAAACTCATAATAAGAGGATGGAAAATGTCACATTGTTTTCTCTTTTGAAGGTTACATTCAGAATTATTTGCAGTATTACCAGACAAATAAAATTATATCATTTTAGAACCATTTAAAGATTTTTTTCCTGCATCACACATGCCTTGCCTAGGATTATTACACAAGAAATCATCCTGTTTTATTAGAAATTTATGATGGTAGTGATTCAAAAATATTTACAGCCTCTCTTTCCATGTGTAGCCTGTTCTATGTCTATTAAACCTTCCTTTCAATCATTCTGCATGGTCCTCTTGTTACCTGCAATGAAATTGCTAGATGGCAATGGCTGGATGAGTTATTACTGACTGATTTCAGTGATATTTCTTTTTTGCTTACGAAGTTAGCTTCTTTCCCTTGTTACCTGTGTGTACAGCTAGACTCTAATTAGCTGTTTCCTATTCAGACATCCCAAATGTCTCTACTTGATTTCAGCTTGAGTGAGTGAAGCACACTGCAATAAATGAGGAAAGAGCCGCAAAGAAGAAATGTGATTTCTAGAGGGGATCATTGGTAGATCACAAACCAAGGTATGTATCTGGCATAAAAGGCTACAAAGGCAGGAGAAGGTTTTGGTGCTGAGCTGTAAACATGAAGTAATGACCTACGAGAGAAAGTGAGAACAGAGAGCAGTTGTGCAACACTTCTCGGATCTCTGACTTGTTAGTGTTGTCCTTGGTCTTTCTCTAGATGTTTGCTGTAGTTGCTTTCTGAACCAAGTTAGATTTTGTGTATTCTATCAAAAAGGCAAAGGTGAGAAGATAATTAGGTCAGTTTTTCCTTTGTAGTACAACAAACAAGGTACCACATATAACCAGTGATCAAGAAACCTTTTGATTAAGTAAAGGTATAATTTGAAAAAAAGTTCTTTTTCCATTAAATGCCAAAGGTTAGTCTCTGCAGGTAGGAAAACGGTTCCCTTTTCCCCGATGAAAGCAGAGGGGGAGCTGATCCTTTTTCTGGCTTGGGAAACCTGTCTGCACTGGAGATTGTTTTCATTATTGGCCGATGTACTGAGAGCTCCCCCTCCTGTTTCATCTTCCTTTTAAGTGTGTGCAGATCTCATCTCAAAATCACAGATTTCTGATGTCATCCATTTTTTTATGAAGTATGATGTATCGGCACAGAGAACACTTTCCAGTGCTGATAAGGACGTTTCCACAAGTTTAAGACTAAATTAAGATAATGGGGAGGAGTTGCTTCCCAGGATTTTCATATGCAGACAGAGTTTTCACGTATTTAACTTTGGGAGTATGGAATTTATCATCCTTCTTAAGTTTTCTACCTATAAGAAGGGGCCAACAAGATTTCATCCTGTACAGAATTAATGAAAATGTTGGGAATTTTATTTTGAAAACTAGATTCAAATTAGAAAAAAAAAGTGAAGTAAAATTGTTTCTTGGACAGCTGGATTTAAGGAATATCACCTGTTCAGACTCAAGGAGGGACACCATGGAGCCCCAAGAAAAAGTAATCAGAATGTTACATTAGTGGCTTATTACCTGAGGGTAAGAGGAGCTGAAGACAGGTGAAGAGGACCAAGCTGTGACTTTGAGGGAGAAGGATGTCAAAAGGGGTTGGATCCACACTGTAGAAGATTTTCAGTTGTTACCAGATCCTTAGTATAGAAATTGAATGCAACCTAGATGATGATATAAAATAACAAATTTTTTATGAGACTGCTGTTGGTATCATATAGGCTTCTGATTTAGAAAGCAGAGAATCTTGGATGACGTTGTACATCCTTTGTAATGACTTTATTTCTCTAGATTGCTTGATAGCTAATGAACAACTTAAAGGACCCTCAAAGGTTGCTAACAGAGAAGAATTCCTAGCAATCAAATCTTTTTTTTTCCTCCCAGAAAAAGAGGAAGAGAACAGAAAATTCTGGAAATAACCTGCTGGCAAAGTTAAACGATCAAAGAAACAGATGCTTGCTTTTGTGGAACATTGTTCACTTCTGTGTGAAATGTGGGTTAATAGATGGAACATGAGGATTAAAATATCTGTCTGTAGTAGATATTTGTATCATTCACATTACTTATGCTATCATAAGAATTTACAAAAATTCAAAGTGTTTTATCCAGTGGATAAGAATATTACATCTCTTTGTGACAGACAAAAAGAAACAGATCACAAAAAGAAAAGCAGTGGCTACTGAGGTACCAGCAATTATGACAGTTCCATTTTATTTATATAGACAGAATAAAGCTCCAGCCATGAGTTAATGCAACATTTAGAAACTGTCCTTTAAAAAAAGTTTAGTTGTTATTGAAAAATATTTTCCACCACTTGATATGACATTTCAACATTTCTCCTTTCTTGCCTTTTGTATTTTACTTTCTTGCGTCCCTTTACCTTTTCCTTTTATTCAGGGAGCTCCCTATTCTATCTGCTCTTTCACTATTTCCCTCTACATCCTCCCTCCAGGTTTGTCTTCTGAATCAAATACTTCTATTCTGTTTTCTCACAGTAAATACATTTATCCAAAGAAAGTGGATATATAAAACAGAGGCAGAAGGGAAGGTTTGAAAGTCACAAAATCTTCCCTTTGTGTAAGGTATTGAAGAAAATGCATAAGAACAAATCTACAAGAAATGTGACTAGGGTTAATGATGTTTTGGACTGTCTTAAGTTTTATTCTTCAAGGGTTCTTGCAATTCTTTTCCCACTGATGAAGTTCTTCTGGAAAATTACTCTGTTTTTCATTTTTAGTTAAGAAGATAAGCTAGGTTTTGTATGACTTTTTTCTCAGTGTACTTAAGTGAAAGACAAGGAAGTTAGAAGAAATGTATTCCTTATGTTTGAGAATTTTAGACACGTAGACATTTTAAATAAACTTGTATGAACAAGAAGACATTCCATTTGGGGGATGGCCTTCCCTAACCTTGTTTGTCTTCATGAATTCATATAGAACAATCAAGGATTCAAGAATCTTTCTTTCTCTCTTCCTTTCTTCTCCTCCTTCCTTCCTTCCTTCCTTCCTTCCTTCCTTCCTTCCTTCCTTCCTTCCTTCCTTCCTTCCTTCCTTCCT
>JANHGO010000033.1:1378707-1417022 GCA_024606505.1 Aquila spilogaster | reverse complement strand
ATCGGCTCACACCCTGTGGCCTGATTTAAGCACACACATATGTGAGTTAGGATATGACAAAGATATTAAAAATGAATTTTTCACTGGAGAAATATCCATTAAAAAGCATGGAAGAACCTCTCTTCTACTCCCTTGAAAAAGGGCTGACAGTTGATTAAACTCATGTAAAATAAATTGGACAATTTGACATGTAAGATCCTTTGCTTTCCAACAAACTATTGAGTTCACTGGCCGCAATCCAACAGAGAAAACAAAATGTGCAGAATAAACACTGTCTATAGCAGGTGGAGGTAATGCCTTATTATACACAAATGCTGTTTTGTGTTGTGTAACCTGGGGACAATTTAGCAGACAATTTTGTACTTAGAAAAATCATGGTTTATGCAGAAAAGGAGAACCACGGATAATGAATTGTCTACATCTGAAAATACCACACTAGATCTGAAACACATGTCCTACCACAATGTCTTACAATTTCAAAAGCAGAGGAAGGAAGAGAGATTATTAAATTTAATTTCACTCCCTCATATCACTTTAAAACAGATGTTTAAAACCAAAACCTTACCCCTTCTTTCCAGTGTTTATTCTTAAATATTTTACTACCAATGTTTTGTCACTCAAGACCAAACATACAAACAGTGGCCCTTATTCATCATGCAACTAAGAAAGAACTATTGTAATTTTGTGCATGCAAATCTCAGTTTAACTGTAAAAACAAACCAAAATAAAATAAAATGCAAACAAAACACAACTCTGCTGTGAGAAGCATGGGTCGTATGTGTGTATGTGTATGTGTGCAGGTGGGGCTGGCTGGCTCCAGGGGAAGCTGATCCCTGAAGCTTCCCTTCCCCAATAGTTCTTACCCTCAATTCCACACAATCAAGTGCCAGTATTTTCAAGGGAATATGGGTTAACCGAGGTGTGAATTATACATTTAAGAAGCCAGGAGTCATCCGATGTATTTTTTCAAGACCAGAGCATACAGAGTTATTTCTTGCGCAGTTCAGGTGGTTGTGAGCAAAAGGGAAACTTATTAAAGTTTTCAGATGCTGACATTTTGTGCAAATGAGTCAGTTGTCTTCACATTCCTACAAAACTGGAAAGGCAAAATTATGTGAATACTCCAGTAGGAGTATGGAGTCCAACAGACTTGACTGGAGTGTTAGAGCCTGCATCACCAAGAGATTACTGCAGTTCTGTGTTTCCAACTTTGAGATGTAAAGGAAGAGGAAACAACTGCTTTCCCACGCAACGTGTTTTGCTGATTTCATCCAATTTCATAATTATCAGCAATAGCACTTTTTCTTCCAAGTGATTTATAAATACTGACTAATTTGTTCTCACAATTGTCACAACAATCTGGATTTTACTGTCTCAGACTAAAAAATATCACTGAAGATGGGGAAACATAGTCAAATATTAAACAAAGGGTTCATTTCCTCTGTGAAGTCAGCCTCAAAATGGCATTAGATCTCATCTGGGCAGTCCTTATTTCCAGTGTAGGTCTAGACACTAGGCACTTGTTCGCTTGCTCATTTTCTGTGAAGCTGGTTTCTCTGGAACCTTATTGCCAGAGGAGAGGAAATTAAAAGAAAAAAGAAGTTTTCCATTGTTAGTGCAGCTGGTTTTGTAAGTTTACTTCAGCTTCATTCCCATCCTTTTCATTTAATGTTTTGCTCTGCATATATTCAGGTAGAAACGTTTATAGAAATGATCTTTGCCTAAGATTTACGTTATCTTCCCAAGCGTGGCATGTGTAAGTGTTATCCAGAACTTTCTGTTCAGGCAGGCCAAAAGAGCTGCTGTTTTGTTCTCTGTGGCATCACAGAAAAGAAAGATGAAGGGGATGAATGAGATGACAGAGCCGTGCTCAGCCCAAGCCCTTAACGCTCATCAGAAGATCTGGCAAAGGTGTCCAAGGTTACCTCCTCCACAGCCAGGGAGACCTGGGCCGTACTTCTCGGCGGCAGAGGTTTCTCCACCGCTGTCTCCTGCCGTGGCACGACTGTACCGTCGCCCACTCCGGTTGCGGTGGGCTGTCACCATTGAGCCTGCTGATTGGAGTGGGACCGCTCACGGAGAAGACGCTCTTTGTAAGCACGGCTGATAACGGCGGGCGTGAAACGTGGCAGCGGTCCCAAAGATCTTACCCCTGGGTACCAGATCAGCCTAATGCCCTTTGGCTGGTGAAGTCTCACGGAAGTGTAACACAATGGATGATGATGATGATACTGAAGGTCTCAGAGTGTTTTTTCCTCAGAGTGCTGTTCTGAAACCCCACGGAGAAGTACTTTTTTCCTGCCCTGTGTGTGGTGTGAATTAACTCCGTGAGTAGAGTTTCGAACAAAAATAAGCATTTAAAAGCTTTTTTCTTGGCAAATGCTTTCCAAAATGTGACATCTCCTGTATGCATATCCATGTGAATGCAATGGGATGTTAAGCAATCCAATTTCCATTTTTTCTTTAATGCTCATTTAATAATCACAAGAGCTTTTACTTTTTAAACATTTGCTTAAATTCAAATATTAAATATTAGTGAGGTTTTAATCTGAAAAATGTGTAAGAGCAGTTCTACTTTAATTTTACTCCAACCTTGTGTTCACCTTGCAACTATCACATAGGGAAGCCTGAAATATTATTAGTGGCTATAATTTGTGACAAGCTTGTCTTTGAAGAACATTACATGAAGTCAAAAAATGTGACTTCCTGTTGTCCCCAGGACAAAGAGTTACACTCATTCACTGGGGCAAGAGATGGAGATGGCTATTAAATAGCAATGTTTCAAAGTTTTATAAAGCTACTGTAAGAGATTCAAAGCAGCTAAAATTTTTAATGTTTATAGAATTTGTTCAGGACTTTAAAATGGAAGGTGCAATTTAATTGATGGCATGCTAATATGAATTAACAGTTTTCAACCCTTCTTCCTGAAAAATGAGATATTCTTTAAAAATTGACTGAATTCTCTAGCACCCGCTTCCTCTGAGATGTTGTACGTTATTGTCAAAAGGTGACCGGAATACAGAGCCACTAAATATTTCATCTTAATGATAATGTGTGCAGCAAAAGCTTTGAACTTTATATTGAGCTTTGAATTGACTTTTGATAAAAGACATACTGGATTCTCTCTCTCTCTCTGTTTTTTTTTTTTTTTCACATTAACTTTGTGCCAGGAGCAGGGGTCAAAGTTAGCATTTAAATTCAGACTTTTCTCTATTTATTGCTAGTAAAATGGGGAAATCAGAGGATTTATTTATTTTTATTGCAATTTTTAAAAGTTGTCTGGATCAAATTCAACTAATTAGGTAGAGATGGATGGGATTAATGTCAAAAGTGTTGTGAGTTAGTTATTTAAGTGAAGTATGTCCTATTCCACTGAAGTCAAAGGTAATTTTACAGTCCCTAACGCTTTGAAAGTTTTGTGCTGTACTCAGCTGTGCACCCAGCTGTGTCCTACCCAGCTAGGTGCATTTATTAGTCAGAGAATTGGCATTAAACACCAGTGACATAAGAGCCAAGTGTCTATCATAGTCAAATGGGCTGTAGGTCAAGACAGTTCAAAATGTATTTCTTAATTTTCGTGATTGACTGCAACACAAAACCAGGTATTTCCTGCATGTCTAGAATTGTTTCTTCTTTTCTTTATTTCTTAAAGGAATTGCAGAAAAAAGTTGTTCAAGCTTAACATAGACAAGTCTCACCCAGTTCTCTTTCAAGAGCATTTTACAATCACAGTCCCATTGTCCAAAGTTGCTTCTGTATATGAAGCAGCAATTAATTTATGTGCATTAAAAAAACCGTGAAGGTAATCTTCAGGGCTGTAGGTATTTTTCTGGATGTATTGCTTTTTTCCCCTTTATGTTTATTGTATGCTTTCTACTGTTGAATTTAAGTCTCTCAAATATACAAAGTGCTATGCATGCTTTAATTATTTTTTCAGTTTATAAACTTTTTAAAGAAGGTCCTGATAAATCTTGCAACATAGCAATAATAACTTACCACTCACATAGTTCTCTCTTTGGAAGAATTTACAGGAAAATTACCACAATCTCTACTCTTTCCAAATATGAGTATTTGCTCTTAAACATTGTTTTAGGGAAAAAGGTCCTGCATTTGCCCCAGATAAGATGGTTAATTAGGAGTGTTCTAAAAAATAACTGTTTTCAGGCATTTGCCTAGTGACTGATTTATAACTTAGCAGAATGGAAAAATTACACTGCTTTGTTATATTATTGCAAGGTCTAAGTGTCAATAATGATTTTTTCCTCCTTGAACTGGCTGTTTGAGTTCTTCTCTTAAGACTGGTTGTGTTCGAAACAGATAAATGAGTTCAGAGTTTGAAAAAAAAATGGCAATCCATCCATTTGTATGCTTCATGCCATACCTGCATCTTTTCAGAAACTAAAATATGGTTTACTGCTACTTCCTTCAGTTACCCGCATTGGTTTTGCACCAGCAAAAGAGGTTGAGATGGTTCAAGGGCTTTTTGTGCCTTAACTACAAATGTGGAGCGTGATGCAGTCACTTACACTCAAGCATCAATGAGAGGAAAATGCATTTAACGTCTCATAGGCTTGAGACTGGTGAAACAAATAAAATTTGGACTTTAATCCCGCCTTCATTAAAGCTGATGTCAAAGTCTTTGCTGTCTGGAGTGGTACAGGATGGCGCAGAAAGAGGAAGTTTGGGACTGAAGGATGATGCCAAGGTCTTTGAGAGGTAAACAGGAAGTCTTAATCATGGAAAGAGAGGAGAAGTGAAAAAAAAAAACAAACCCTCAGCGCAATATTCTGTTTGCTTTGCAATACTTAACTGAATGAAGCTTGGAAGCTACAAATTTACTTGATCAAGGCAGAAAAAAAAAGAATGGAGAGGATGTCAAAACACATAAGCTTCAGCAGATCAGTGGATGTGCAGCTGCTGCAATTAAGCTCTTTAAAGGGCATGTGTTAAGTTGTAAAAGTTTGAAGTCAGAAATGTTTGTTTTGCACAGTTGTTCATTGTGCTGGGCAACGAGCATGTGTAGCACTATGCAAACAAGTACGTTTTCTCTGTTTGTCCCAAACATTGACATGAGTGCTGCGGGTGGCGAATTCCTTCATTGCCTGGGGTCTGTGGGAACGGGGAGTGAAGGTCCTGCCAGTTCTTTAAGCAGTGGAAACGGAGCGTTTCTTGCTGTCACCAGCACGGTGACAGAGACTGTTCTCCACATGCCTTAAGAGAATACATCTCTTACCTCTCCTTTCTGTCTGTGCTATATACTATACCCAGTGGCAGAGCGAAGTACGGTGCTGTAATAACATTCATCATAGTATATTAGCTGGGTATACACATATTACATTCAAATTACCTTAATAACTTTAATCAAGTCTGTAATTAATGTAAAGCATTAAAGAATGCATTTAAAGCATTCCTGTATGGTTTTTGTTCAAGTGTAAGCAGTAGAAAGGAGATAGAAGAGGAAGGCAGCATCAAGGTTAAATTCAAAGCTTCACTAAATGAACAACTCCTGATCTTCCAGATATTCCTCAGATGTTTCATTATAACCATTGACAGTAGTCCCATTGCTTTTCTTGGGGTCATTTGTGAATTTGAAAGTACGGCAATGAACCATAAAGTATCAGGATGAAAAACGGGAGAGGAAAAAAAAGTGACCCCTTCTTCCAGCCCTCTGGCAAATCCGTATTTGCTGTTGGATATACTGAGCACAGCGTGAAAGTCTCTCATGAGAACTTTGTGCGAGGAAATGCACCGTGTCTGTCACTAAAAGTAAAAAAGAAACATGTCATCACTCCAAGTGTTATTGATTAAAACAATAAGGATTTCCTGGTGCCAACAGTTGAAACGACTGTGTGAAAAGCAGTGAAGAGGTATTACCGTATTGTTGCAGCTTTCTCAGGAAAATTCCAAATAAAGCGAAGGATTCCTGTCAATATTTGTATAAGGAAACATGCTGCCGCCTGATTCGGAGACACTTCATACACATGTGCACACACACATGCCCCTCTGCATGCAAAATCCTTGAGAAACATTATTACAATCACACAAAAAAAGGACACACTCAAGAGTTTGGTGTGCTCTTTCTCATGCTAATATTTACAACATCGATCTCTTATTGTCGGTATTTGATCTACATTTCTCCCAGCTCCGGTCAGTGGAAGGCACAGCTGCTGAAACCCCATATTGTGTGGGCAGCGTGCCTTTGTGTTCTGCAGCTGGGGAGTTCTCAGGTCCACAATAGCAAGTCTAAGCACACTAAATTAGGAAAGATTATTGTTTCATTTATTGACTACACAAGTTTAAAAGAGCAAGTATATCGTTTGTTTCATGTTTTATTTGTTAAGGTCATTTTCACCAAAAGCTGGGCACACGGACACAAATACAGGGCAGCTGTACTTCCAGCCATCCCAGTAGGAAGAAAATTACAAACATTATTGAAATGAAATTGGATGGTTGGTTGCTGTCATGTGGCATAGCCTCCCACCTGCCTTCTCCCAGCCATCCATTTGTGAAGACTTGCTCCAGGTTTTTTTTTGGTCTTTTTGCATCCAAGTTCCTTCCCAGTAAAGTGTTTATGCTACTGTACAATTCGTTTTAAGTGAAGCTGGTTTTACGTCGGAAGGGAAGACAAGTGAGTTCAATTTTTGAGCTCGGGTCTCCAAATGTTTCTTTCATGGAATGATCTACAGAAAAAGGAAGGCAGCAATTTTAGCTGAAAGCAAATATCACTTCGGAGTAACAAAAAAAGGGAGGGGAGAAAAGGGAGAAAAATCTATTTAACACTTTAGGATATAATGGTATTCAAATAGTATATTTTTCTGCCATTTATTCAATTGTGAAGCAGCTCGGTGAATAATAATAGCTGCTGTCAAAGATATTTATATTTAAGAGGGTCTTTATGTAAAATCATTTTTTTTATCAGGAGTGATTTTTCTCCAGGAGAAGTCTGCCATCTCCTAGCAACCGATATGGCTATCTTTTTTAACAGACGCTGCAATAACAATGGGTGCCTAACCTTTATATGGAAGCATTTGCACATGTACAATCAGACCGCTTACGAATTCAAACCGAGTTGTTAAAGTGCTCCAACGGAGACACTAGTTACCACCGTTATCTACTATGCATCTCACCTACCCAAGGTTTTATAATGACAGCCATTTTAGCTGTAGCTGAGTACCTCCCAACGAGCTCCAAAACTAAATCTGCAAATGACCCACACCTTAACTTCCCTCTCCCTTCTCTCCCAGAAAATGATGGGACTCATTTTGGTGGTTAGGTTTTATTTTCTTCTCTCTCTTTCTGATTGTGTCGCTCCACTTGCAGAGCCATAGCATCACTTAAAGATAAAGAATTCTTTTAATTTGTAAGTGTAAACAATAGAGCAGAAGGACCTGTATCTGCAAATGGATAATTAATTTTAAAGGTACATGACTGTAAATTAAGTACCTCTGACTAAGGGTAGGGTCTTCCACTTTCTCCGCTTGTCTGGTTTTGGACCATGCAGGTTCAGAAGATTTGGACAAGGGGAAGGTCCTCCTGGCTATAACACACCCAGGCTCATTTCAGTGATTCACACCTGCGTGCCTGAGGACTGGTCTGGATCATGAGCACCATGTAATGCCAGGAATGAGCTCTGTGAAAAAAAAGAGTAGCCATGCAAAAACGTGTGTGTGTGGTACCCCATGAAACATGAGGTCTAGCTTTCAGGAGCTCAGAGCTCTCCAGCTACTGCCCAAAGGCTGTTCCATAACATGTTTCGGTAAGGGGCCTTCCAAATTTCTGCTGCTTTGCAGAAATAGAAACAACCGTTGGCTTGGGAAGAGGGAGCAGCAGACTGAATGAAGCTTCAGGACATGCACCTGATACATGGCCTCTGTTCCTGCTCCTAGGGCTGTTAATATCTTCTTAATATCTTGAACCATCCTTGAACAAAATGCAGGAACAGCATTGGCAGCAAACATATTCCTGGTGATAGGAGCAAGTGAAACAAGAAGCCATGTCATTCCCACCAACAGCATGACTAAACTGGTAATTTCTTATCTGTATACCACAATGAGTAAACCAGATCCAAATCAGAAAGAAAATAAGGAACAATTACAAGTAAATAAAATAAAACTTCCCCTTGAAAGCTCTTCTATCAGTTAAGTACAGCTAAAGATTGAACTCTTAACACCCCCACCCCTAAACCTGTAGCTCAATCCCCTATTTAGTAAATTCATAGGAAGCTATGACAAATCACCAGGTGTGATGACAAACAGACCAGAAGCTTCATTAAGCTTCAGCATCCTTCTCTGATCCCAGTTTATCCTCCATTCTGCTACCAATTCCATTCAAAGTGATGCTTAAGATTCACAACCTGAAAATAAGTACTTTTTTTCATTTATGGTTGACCCCAAATTCGGTTGAAAACAAAATCATCTTATATATGCATTTTTAGGTCAAAATGTTTGAAAGCTGGGGATGAAAGCGGAAGTCATCCACTGTGTAAGAGATTTTGCTTTCTTGTATTACTAACAACATTCTGTTTTTCCAGCTGAAAACTGAAATTTTTACAATCAATTTGCTTTGTCTTCCCTTTGCCTTTTCTCAAATTTTTAGCCAACTGCAACTTTTTGTCTATACATTTGGATATTCTTTGTTTAGTGGTTGAACATTTTTCAAAGCAACCTTTTAGATCCTTCCTTTAAGTCAGAATATAGAGCTTCTGTTTCTCATTTTTGATATCTGTCTTTCCAAGTTGATTTAGTGTGGTCTCTGCTTTTGCCACAACATTTAATGTTTTCCATTACTGATGCTCTCTCCTTCATTTCCACTGGTAAATAAGACTATTGTGTTTGCTTATCTACAACTTTGGGATCACAATTTAGATATTTCCCAATAACTTTATATTTTTATATATATATGTCTTTCATCATATATAGATAACTTTCATCAGAGGGGCTGGCTGCGAGGTCAGTGAAGTGTCTTGATGATGTGTCAATACGTACAGGTTTTGGACCCAGCAGTTCTTACTTTCAAAGTACACCTAACTTTAGAAGTTTTTACATAAATCCTTGATGGAAAATATGTGTCCCAGGAAAAAAAAGAAAAAATGCAAAATCTTGATGTCAGGGAAGTAAACAGTAGCCAGCGTTCTTTGAAAGTCTGATGTGTGTCATTTGAGTGCTTAACCACAAATCTTTAATTTAGTCTTACTAAGAGAATTCATTAATATTGGATGAACTTCATTCACTACGTGAATTATAGAATAATAAAACTAGTGAATAATTTGCAGTGGATAATTTACTTCTGAAGCGCATTTGACAAATTTAGCCTCTTTTTCTGTTTGTGGAATACCAACCAGTGCTGACAGACCTCTGTTTGGTAAGGACATGAGATAAGAAAGGACGTCCTGGGTAATGGGGAGCAGCTACAACCTCCTGGGTAACAGCTCTCTGCTGTTGCTGGCAGCCATGTTGTATAATTCCTTTTATAAACTTATCCAGTTTGATCTTAAAAGTAGTTAAGCTGCTATTTTACTTCACTGGCAATTAGAAACCTTCTTCTAATTTTCCTGTCTAATCTTACCCAAGACTACTTTTTTTTGATCATTCTTGGATGAACTTCGGTTTTTCAGCTTTGCTAGCTCTTTGTCTTCTCTAGTGTATACTCGTTTCTCAGCATCTGGTTTGCTAAATTAAGCAAGACTCATCTAAATCTTCTTTCTAGTCCCTGGACAATCCTAGAAACTCTTTTTTCCATGTATTCAGATTTCTTACTTTTATTATCGTTTGACTTAATTCAGCTGTATTTTCTAACTTCAGACTAATCATGAACAGCTGGTAAGTATTTAATAATCAACATTCACTGTTGATTTGTCTCAAGTGTTGTTTTTATTCATAATCTTTCTCTATGCCTTTCTTTTTATTGTAGCTTACCTAAAATCTATTGACTTTACAGCATTCAGTGGGCTGAATCCAACTCCTAACAAAAGGATAGAAAACGTCTCATTGTTTTCTCTTTTGAAGGTCTAATACTTGCAGAATTACCAGACAAGTAAAATTAGGTAATTTTAGAACCATTTAATTTTTTTTTTCTGTGTCATGCATGTATTGCCTAGGGTTATTACTCTAGAAATCATCCTGGTTTATTAAAAATTTATGATGGGTGATGATTCAAAATATATACAGTCTAACTTCTGTGTCCAGCCTGTCCTATGTCTATTAAACCTTCATTTCAATCCTTCTGCATGTTCTTCTTGTCACCTGCTATAAAATTGCTAGGCGGCAATGGCTGGATGAATTATTCCTGACTGATTTTGGTTTTGCTTATAAAATTAACTTCTTTGCCCTGTTACTTGCATGTGTAGCTACTCTATAATTGGCTGTTTCCTTTTCAGACATCCCAAGTGTCTCTACTTGATTTCAAGTTGAGTGAGTGCAGCACCTTGCAATAAACGGGGAAAGAGCTGCAAAGAGGAAATGTGATTTCTAGTGGTGATGTTGTCATTGGTAGATCACAGACCAAGGCATGGTTTGCATTTGGCATATGGGGCCACAGGGCAGGAGAAGGTTGTGGTGCTGATCTGCAAACAGACGAAGTAAAGACGTAACTAGGAGAGAAAATGAGGCAGAAAGCAGTTGTGTGTAGTTCTCTCGATGTGCAACACTTCTTGGATCTCTGGCTTGTTACTGGTGTTGTCCTTGCTCTTTCTCTAGCTGTTTGCTACAGTTGCTTGCTGAACCAAGTTAGATTTTATATATTTTGTCAAAAAGGCAAAGGTGAGAAGGTAATTAGCTCCGTTTTCCCTGTGTAATCCAATGAACAAGGGACCACGTATTACCAGTGACCAAGAAAGGTTTTGATGAAGGAAAGATGCAATTTTAAGAAAACTATTGTGCCAGTAAATGCCGAAGGTCAGGCTCTGCAGGGGAGAAAATTGTACCTTTTCCCTGCAGAAAGCAGAGGGAGGGCTGAGCCTCCTCTCGCGGCTTGGGAAACCTCTCTGCAGCGGAGCGTGCCTTCCTCCCCGGCTTGTGTTCTGAGAGCTCCCCCTCCTGTTTCATCCTGCAGCTGAGTGCTTGCGGATCTCGCACCTCTAAAGCACGCATTTCTGATGTCTTCTGGTTTTTTCTGCAGTATGATATACCGGCGCAGAGAACACTTTTCAGTGCCAGTTAACTACATTTCCACAAGCTTAAGTGGTAAACTTAACCTAAGAGGGTAGGGAGGAGGGGATGCTGCCCAAAACTTTCAGGTGCTAGTCCACATGCAACCACAGTTTTCCCGTGTTTGACTTTGGGCTTATGGCATTAACTTCCCTTTTTCTGTTTTCTAACTGTAAGATGTGGATCATAAAATTTCCTGCTGGAGGGAATTTCACAAAAAAGTTGGCAATTTTATATTTAAAATTTCCCATGAGTTTTCAGATACAAAAAAAGAAAGAACAAAACTATTTCTTGGACAACCAGATTTAAGAAATTTCCCCACCTCAGATTCAAGAAGGGGTGCCATGGAACCCCATAGAAAAGTAATCAGAGAGTATTGAGGAGGAGCAAGCGGTGACTCTGAAAGAAAAGGACATTAAAAGGGACTGGATCCATGCTGTTGGAAATTTTCAGTTATTACTATGTCCACAACACAGAAACTGAATGACATCTTCTGAGCCGCAGATAATGATATAGAATGGCACATATTTTGTGGAAATCTACTCAATTTTGAAAAGAAAAGAAACAAATTAAATGTAGCCACAGCCACCTAAGACAGAGAGATGGTCTTTGCTGAAGACTTCATTTAAAGAAGGAGCAATAATATTTTTCATGAGGCTTGCTATTGATATCATATAGGCTCTTAATTCAGAATGTGGAGAACCACGGATGGTGGTGTACATGTAATGACTTGATTCAAGGAGCCTCAAATGTTGCTAAAGGAGAAGAATTCCTAGCAATCGTATCAGTAATTTTTCATTTCCTTCAAGCAAAAGAGGACAGAGGACAGAAGATTCTGGAAATAACCTGCTGGTAAAGCAAAGTGATGAAAGAAACAGATGCTTGCTTTTGTGGACCATTGTTCACTTTTGTGTGAGAAATGAGGGTTACACGGTTTGAATGTCAATAGAAGGAAGATCAAGATTAAATATCTGCAGACATATGTAACACTCACATTACTTGCGGTAAGACAACATAAGAATTTGCAAAAATTCAGAGTGCTTCATCCAGTGGAGAAGAATATTACATCTCTTTGTGACAGGCAAAAAGAAACATGAGAAAATGAAAAAAAAAAAAATAGTGGCTACAGAGGTAGCAGAGCTTATGGCAGTTTTATTTATACAGACAAAATAAAGCTCCGATGACTAAATACAACAATTAGACATTATCCTTTAAAGGTAAAAGTTAGGTTGTTACCAAAAAATATTCTCTACCATCTGATATGACATTGCACAATTTCTCCTTTCTTCCGTTTTCCTTTTCCCTTTATTCACAAAGATCCCTATTCTGCCTGCTTTTCACTGCTTTCCTGCTCCTCTACATTCTCCCTCCAGGTTCATCTTCTGAATCAAATACTTCTTTTCTGTTTTCTCACAGTAAACACATTTATTGAAAGAAAATGGAATTGAGGCAGGAGGAAGGAGGCTACAGTCACATAATCTTCCCTCTGTGTGTAAGGTACTGAAGAAAGTGCATAAGAATGAATTTCCAAGAAATATAACTAGGGTTCATGATGTTCTGGATTGTCTGATGTTGTATTTTTTCAAGTGTCCTTGCAATCCTTTTTTCCCTGATGAAGTTCTTCTGGAAAACTACTCAATTAGTTTCTCATTGTGAGTGAGAAGACAAGGGGTTTTTGCATGATTTTTTTCTCAGTGAACTTATGTGGAAGACAAGGATATCTTGAAAAAGAAAATCATTACTTATGTCTTAGGATTTTAGACATACATATACATTCTAAAGAAACTTGTAGGAACATGAGTACATCCCATTTGAGGGCTGGCCTTCCCTAATCTTGTTTGCTTATATGGATTCATGTAGAGCAAGGAAGGAGTCAAGAGTTTTGTTTCATTTCTTTCTGGTTTTTTCCTTTCTTTTTTTTTTTTTTCCATTTCCAAACAGGCTCTGCTTTTTCTGTTCACCCCTGCTGTACCGTCTTTCGTAGCCTTGCAGGAGATCGAGGCAACCTTTGGAAAGTTGTGGGAACGGGTGGCTTGCAAAACAAAGTTTTGGTGACACGAGAACTCAGCAAATCGTAGTCTGAGAGCTGAGCTCAGGCGCCTGCGAAGCAGCACCGATGTCTGGAAGGAAGCAGGGCCTCAGGAAGGATACGGCGAGGCTGGGGCTTGCAAAGCACATTGTGTCTAGAACTGCAATTGAGACATTTTGTTTCTCTAAGATTGTGTTTTGGTTTTGTCTGTAGAAAGCAAGATTATACTTTTTTTTCCTTTAGGACTGATGCTTCAGGCTTGATAGTCCATGTGAGTTTCTGGCTCCTTCATTGCCGTGAAGTAAATAAGATCTGAAGATGCCAGTGCATCCCAGGTGCTGGGGACCTAAAAGTCTCAGACTCTTAAGAAGAAAGGGTCTGCTTTAAAACAACCCTATCTAAGGATAATTTCACTAGTGAATTGCACAGAAAAAAGGTGTTCACATCCTCTGCATTGCCTGGCTTTTAGGTACGTTTCCCAGAGGAAGTGCTAGTACATGAACTACTACTCTCCTTCTTTTTACATAGTTCACCTTTTTCCTACAACTCCAGCCTGCCCACAGGCACTGCCGGCTCACGCACAAAAAGAAGTGTTTCTGGAGCCCACTGCTGCAAGACTGCATAATCGCTCGTGCAATGTAGGCAGCGGGGACAGGAGAATGAGGCGCCTTCACTGCCGTCGTGTGTAGCATAAGCAGAGGAGTTACGGCTAAATAACAGCAGCAGCCGCCAATGAAGCATCTGTATTTGGCTGGCCACTCCAATGGACAAAGAGGATTTTTTCCTACTTCTTCATTAATGTAAGCAATTGTGTGTTGTCGCTGCTGATTGCTATGTACAGATTACAGCTAACTCAGGACAGAAAACTGTGAGAAGAAGGTAAGAGACTGTGTGAAACAGAGGGAGAAATATACTGGAAGGTAGCTTTGGGAGGATGAGAAATAGGAAAGGGAAAGAGTGAGATCATTACCGTGGAGATTAAAGAGCAATTCAAGACCTCTTCCTGTCAGCCAGGGTTAGGATGGTAGGGGGAATGCTCTTACATGTTGCTGTTAATTTGTCTGCTTTTTTTGGACCCATAATAATCATCCGTACTATTGGATACAGACTAGGCAATAAACTTCTCCTATGGTTTTAAAAGCCATAACACAGGTGATGTAGCAATGACACTTCTTTTCAGCTCTGTGCTTTTTCATTTAAGGCAAATGACTAGGAACATTGACCCTGGGTATGCTGATCCTGACTCCTGGTTTCAGACTGCATGCTTACTGACATGAGTTCCAGTATGATGGACCAGCCCCAGCCGTGTTTCACAGGGTATGATAGCAGTACATACGGACTTAATAATTTCCTTTAGCAATAGTGCCATTTACTTCCTAAAATCTTTAAATTTGTAACATAGATTTGCATACATTTTACAAAAAATATTTTATCTTTTCATTTTTAGCCTTGCAATTAGTCACTCTCAAAGTGCATTTAATTACTTTAAAAGTATCTCAAGTCACTTTCAGCAATTTCAAGCCTATACAGATTAGCAGAACAATCTCTGTGCGTTACTTGAACTGAAATTCTTCATATTGAGAGTAAGGAATGACAGTATTATGGCAGTTCAGTTAATATTTGACTACTGTCTATGTTTTTTTACCATAACTTTTTCTTGTCACATGCTGCTGTAAATCTGGGTAAACATATATACTCTTCTAAAAATAAAAACAACACTTTAAAATCTCTAAATTAAGCATCTAAAATAGAAAATGTTGAGTACTTGTTATGTATTCCATTTTACTTTCCCAATACAATTCCAAGTGAAAGAAAAAAATTGAACAGCTTTATTAATAAATTCCACAGTATTCCTGTATTATGGGAACAATATATTCTTAAGTGCTCCATGCATCTGAAATTTGTCTCGATGTGGCCCATTTATTTTAATTTGGGTCTGTCAGTGGAAAAAAAGAAGTAATTAAACTTGTGACTAGCATGGAGAAACATTTTATGTCCTAACACTGTAGCTTGATACCCAGTAGTTTCTTTATATTTTTTCCAGTTGTCAGATCAAAGTCTCTCAAGCACTATAACTCAGCCATGCTTTGATTAATTACTTCACACAATGAATTTGCAAATTATATTTCTGAAGTGATTTATGTACTTTTTAACTTCAATCACACACACCTTCCCCCCTGTTTCGTTGTTTGGGTTTTTTGTGTTGTTTTTTTTTCTATTTCAATCTTTATTCACTAATGTTGTCAGTCCACACCTTGGAAAAATGTTTTTGAAAAATAACTGATCTTATTTTATGCTTAATGAATTGGTATAAACAGAGGTTTCCGGTAGAGAATGTAATCTTACCTGAACAGTGCAATTAAACAGAACTATAAGAATCACTTAAATTGCAGTCACCCACCAGCACTCCTAGTCAGGTCTTCAGCCTCAATGCTTTGTACAAATACAATGAAGTCCCTCCCTAAAAATTCCCAGCTGCAGCTTTTGTCTTGGCTGGGGGTTTGCTCGAGTTAGGGCTACCGGAATAGCTGAGCTAAGGCAACCTTTAAAATACACGTTCAAACCAACCGTTAGGTTACTGTAGTCAGACATTGGTAAACAGTATTTAGGGAAGTAATAACTTGCCTGCACCAGTGGTGTGCTTGTCTGGGCAAAGTTTAATATTTACATTTGTGGTTTCATTGTACAATCTCACATGGCATACTGCTGTTCATGTTCAATCCATTTGCATAGTGGTATCCAATCTCCATTTAGTGGTCTTGTGTTTATATATATAAATATCCATGCCTTCCCTAGGACTTGATCTGACAAGCCTCTGAAGGAGTGCCATGAGCTTATTTCTCTCACTACCTCTCTCTGATTATCCTTCGCTCTGAACATTTGAACAGGGCACCCATTCGCATCCTTTAGAAGTAATTTTCATCTAGATGCTGCTTTGTTTTTTATTCAGGTATGAACCAAACACAGACATGTGGGTGGAGGTAAAGGGCCAGTAGCAGGGTCCTGATTGCAGATGTTTGACTGGGATACTGTCCCAAATACTCTTGTTCCTTCTCACAGCTGCAATGTAACCGTTTTGTCCATCCATATTAAGAAATTGCACAGAGTGAAATGGGATGAAATCTTCCTTTTGAAGTATGTTAATAATTCTCTGTCAGACAAAACCCAGCTATGGTTTGGGGACAGTTCACTCTGAAGGCCCCTCATTATAGGAAAAATAGGCAAGATTTCAATAAATTTGGTTATTGGATGCTCCTGGCAAGATCTGCACTCTCAAACACCCCAAATGCCTTCACATCATGCCCCAGGACCTGCAACAACTTCCTTAGTATGTGACATATAACTGCTGTGCTGGTGGACAGATGTGTTGATCTCACAATATTTTGAAGTCTTTGAACTGGAAAAAACCATGCATACAAAAAATAGTGTGTTCGAGGCCCACCAAAATGGGGCAGAGGGAAGACCCATAGGAAATGCCATGCAATGTGGATGAGGCCGGTCTAGTCTACATGGGGACAGCCAAGTAATATAGGTGAAGGAATGCTGCAGCACCTGCCCAGAGGTGAACACTCATTCCATGGGACAGATGCATTTAGCCGTATAGATATAACACAGTCAGAACAAGCTGTCTAGCCCAGAGTCCTGTCTCCAATGACAGCTAGTAGTGGAGGGATGAGCTAATGGGTATGCATTTTAATCAAATTTAGAGTGATACTTCTCCCTGTATGCTTTCCCTGTCCTAGCTTGCTTGTGCTTTCTACATTCAATTTTAAAGAGAGCCATTACTTCTGGGTCTGATCTTGGACATTGGTAGAGACAGGTCTATTTCTATTTGTCAGGAAACATTTTTCAGATCAATTTTCCTGGTCTTTCTGAAACTCTGTGATACTCCAAAATCTTGTAGGAGTTTTAGAAGACTGAAACCTTTACAACTCCTGTGCAATATTTTTTCTTATTATATTGACATTTTTGCTACTAAAATGTTAATTTCAC
The DNA here is from genome assembly GCA_024606505.1 of Aquila spilogaster. Taxonomy (NCBI): domain Eukaryota; kingdom Metazoa; phylum Chordata; class Aves; order Accipitriformes; family Accipitridae; genus Aquila; species Aquila spilogaster. Next base: position 1,399,856 of record JANHGO010000033.1, on the reverse strand, counting down.
CTAAAAAATGAGCTTGGACAAATGATAAGCAGGGTACATGTATAGGAATACGCTTTACAGACTGCTTAATTTGGTCACTAAAACATAAGCAGAGGAATTGTAGTTTCTGTAGTTTAAGTCTTGCCATTGCCTCATTCAATACTGTGTTTACGGCACTTGTCAAACTTCATTTTAAAGTAATGTGGGCTCAGCCTGTGTGCAGCTGCACAACGTTACTGTAAGATAGGGCACAGCATCGCCTCCATTTTTTAAAAAGCAAACCCAGCTGACTCGGACTGAATGCCCATGGTCATAAAAAGGAGCCTACATGTGCAATACGTTTTCCCATAACTCTCCCAAAGGGTACAAAAAATACAGATCACAATATTGTTTCTATTGCTAGGTCCCAAATCAAGAATTAAGAACATCAGCAAGCTGAGTGCCAGCTTTACGTGAAATAATGGAGTAGATCCTTAAAAAATGAGTAGGTTGATTTTTACATAGCAACCGTTATGAAAATTCTGTCCTTATGAAAAGAAAATCAATGTCTCCATTTCTGGGTTGAGACTTGAGAAACCAGTGGACCTAGTGTAGTAAAAGGCATTTTAGAATGCTTATTAATAGGATATCAACGCGTCTCGTGTATTGAAGCAGGAAATCCAAGTGTGACGTTCTTCAGCCACATAACATGTATGTCAAAAGACTGCTATCATTGTAGAATAAATCAAAATAAATAATAAATTCCTGGAAGGACCGCATGTTTCTTAAAGTAGGATTCATTCATCTTTGTTTTTCAATGTGTTTATATGTTTCTGTGATGATCTTTGTAAAGGATCTGCTGGGATACATGAAATGTACTTCCTTATAAATAAAAATGAAAAAGTTCAAAACTAATTATTTCTTTGTATCTGTTATTACCTCTGTGTGTGTAAATTCCTCTTTTGCTTGTTAAATATTGTCAAATCTACCTAAACTTATTTTGTTTTCTCACCCTAGTACCCACAATAGCCTGGTAGGCATTTTGCAATAGTTCATAGTTTAGCGCTTCATATAATTTATGTCGTTATCCCCTTTCAGTTTCCATGTTGCTTCTTCATAAAGGAAGTATTTTTAATAAATGAAGAAAAAAACCTACCCTGAAACAAAACAAATACACTAACCCTCAGTTCTTCATATATAATTCATAGTGATGTTTCATGTAGAAAAATAAAAGAATAGTGGCAGAAAAACCATTGGTATGGCCTATCACATTAGAGTAAGGAATTATCATTGCTTGTATCGACACTGGAACTGACATTAAAACTTGGATTCATAGAATACGTGTCCTCAGTTTTACCAGTTACAGTCCTTTTCCTGCAAAAGATGTGTTAGCTCAACTTTTACACATCCTGATTTGTCTCATGACTGTAGCATGTGTGGTTAAATGCATGTGTAAACCTCTGAAGACTGATTCCTTGATGGGGAGAATGTCTTTTGATAATTTTCAGCATGTAAAATTAAGGTCTTGCATCAATATTCTCCGAACTGGAATGTGTTAAACCCAAATTAGAGCTAGCCATCTCCAACATATAATAGCAATCTGTTGAATTAATAGATGTTTATCCTCCTCAGTAAAATTTTATTTCTTATCTTCCCATCAGAAGAAAGTCTGATGGGATGCCTATTACCCTAGATTTATTTTTTTTTTTTTTTTTTTTTTTTAATAAAATTAGATAATATTTCTTTTGAAACATCACCCAGTTGTTTTTTTTTTTTTTAGTTTGGCCTTTCACATGCTTTCCTTCCCCAATACCTTCCCAACACTACCATCCTGGGGATTGCCACCTGATTGTCTGTAGGAGCACATCAGTAGGCTGGAGAATTAAAACCAGTTTCTTTATTTCAATAGCAACATTCAAACAAGAAGTGGCTTCCACAGTTTTGCCAGCACAACTATCAAACCTGATGTGTGTGGGAAATCATCTGTTTTTACATTAAAGGACTCTCAGTTGGTTTAAATTGGCACGGTGCTGCTGAATGATCCTATGCTGATTTAGACAAGCTGAGGATTTGGCTGTTTTTATCTGAAAGAAGAAAACGGATTTAAAATTCAAAAATATGAGCACATACTTATTTATGCTGAACATGTTTTTTATAATGATTTTCCAAAATTCTGGAGAAAGGTTTGTTGGCTGCCCCCCCAGCCTTAAGTGCACTTGAATACCAGCAGAAAAAGTCTCAGGCCGTGATGGAGGAAGCAACTTATTGACAAAACAACTCTTCTCTGAAGGACCAGAGAAAATAACCCTGGAACATCTGGTTTCCGTTTAGACCGGAAGCCCAGAAAAGTTGCCTTCCACTTAATTTTGGCATTTAAGATATGCAAGCATCTATTTTTGTCTGGTTTCCAAAAGAAGTGAAGCTGCTGTCACCGTGTTGCCCGTCACTCTGCTCACTCTCATTTTTCTCTTCTTAATAACTTTGGAACCCACTGGCCAACTTCCAAATCACACAGAGAGGTAGGTGTATGACAGATACAGACTGCTCACGTAGTTCTTGAAAATAGCAGCCAAGTAGAGAACCCACTTAATGCCCTCAGTGAGAATAAGGGATAGGACATGGACTCAGGCAAGGATCAGAGATCTTGGGACAAGTATGTTGTGAATGGCTTAACTGGAGAGGGGGAAGCAAAGCAAACGCAAATCTTCCTACTCATTGTTTATAATTTTTTAGAGATCAAGAAACCTACACATGATGTTACTGACAGCTGACATCTAATAAGACGCAAACACTGACTCAAGTTTTCCCCACAGTTAGGATATATAATTGTCCTTCTGCTGTATGGACTACCCCGTATATAAAAAGTATATATAAAAATTAAGTTGCTGCTTTATTCTAGTTCAGTTAAAACAGAAAAGAAACATGTGATACAACTCTGTTGGAAACTAGGCTTTTGGGGTTTGGAGTCTCACATTAGATCAAGAGGTAGGTGTGGGTCGAAATTAGAGTAGTTCTGTCCATTTGGGTGTTTACAATCATGCTTGTTTCAGGATCTCTTCATTTCTTTATGTTTAGCAATTTAGCTTGTCCTTATTCAAATCGCTTCCTACAGCATTTTCTTTGTGTTGGCTTTTAACATTTAACCCACAACATAAAATGAATGAGATATACATATTTATGACCTATTTCAAAGCATATCAGCGCTGATTGCACTGTTGCAGCCTTCCGTGTAAGCGTATCCTCGCATACGATGAGGGACATTAGGCCAAAATCTATTTTCCTCCCATTTTTGCCAGATACTACAGAGGACTTTGGACATGAACTGCATGATTAGACTGAAACTTCATGGACTCCGGGGAGAAAGGCAGAGTAATGTTAGATTGGAACAAAAATTTGTTTCTTGTTGCATTATTGGTCCTTTCCCAAGTTGTGGATGTTTGGTTTTTGGTTTGGGTTTGTTTTTTTTTCAAATTAATACAGCTCACTTGAGCAAGCCTCTTCATATTTTCTAGCCCTGCAGTTTTTACTTCTTTACTCCTTTCCTCCGGCACTTTTTTGGCATAAGCTGAGGCATTAATGTAAGAAGTCGCCAATGGCTCGGCCCAAAGGAGCAGACTCCCCTCCGCGTAGCCGGAGGTCTGTGTCTCGAGAGCGGCCAGTGGCTTTGGGCGACTTGTCCACCCCGCTGCTGCAGGACTGGGCCCGCGTGTTCCCAGCGCGGCGCAGGGCGTTCTGCCTTCTGGGCTGATGGGAGAAAAAGCAGAAGAAGGAGACCTCCATGCGTCTGTAGTCCCTTACCACGGGCTTGCTCTCTTCCCTAAGCTAGCCTGAGGTATGCAAGCTTGCTGTCTGGTCGGATGCAGAATGCGGCTTGGTTTCCATTTCCTCATTCATATTAGGATATTATCTCTCTTTTTAATGAAAACTTCAAATTCTGGGCAAATCTGGGGACAAGACACTTTTCTCTTTTCTCTCTTTTTGGGTCCTGTTTCCCTGCACATTCTTCTGCGGTTTTGTGGACATAAACAGCTCTTACCTTGTCCTCCCTGCCTTTGTGTTCCTCCCATTCATTGCTCACTGCGTTGCTCTGCTACAATTGTTTATGAGGCAGACTTAGCACTAGATTAAGATAAAGGAAAAACAACTGTTCTTTTGTAACGGTTTGGTTTTAATTTTATTTATTTTTTTTTTTTTTTTAAATCTGGCTGGTTCTCTGACCTGACTCCAGGCGAAGGGACAGGCTGTGCCCAGGCTGAAGGGACAGACTGGAGGCAGCTTTTGGTGGGGGAAGTAAAGAGACATTTAAGTCAACCCTACCTCTGAGAGGGATGTAGCCACAGTGTTAGAGGAGGCCAGTGAGCACTGTGTGCCTGCACTTGTTGAATTTACTGAGAACTTTACTGTGAAATTTATCCTCTCCTGTTGCGGACAGTTTAATCTGGCCTTTATTGTACAAATGCCTCAGATTGGGAAAATGTTTATACAACACTGAGCAAACTGTGATTGCTCAGAAGATAATTGCAATTATTTTCTCCATTATCTATTCATCTTTAAGCTCCTCCATTATACTTATTTTGGTGCTCATGTATAAAATGAAATGGGAGGAATGAGTGAAATTTCCTGTGTATGGATAATAAATACCTGCTTTGAAAGAAGGCCTTTATATTCAGATCCTGTCCCTTCCGTAAAACACTCCCCATGGTATACCATTATGTTAAACCAATAAAGAGGAAAATGGTATTCCACGCACATGTGAGCTAATAACAACTGGCATGCAGAACATAAACACCACAGTGGGTCACACTAAGGCAGACTGGCAAGCTGCTGTGCTAGCTTAGTTTCCAAATGCCTGAAGATAATTGCCCCAGTATATCCATGCAAAACTTACAAAGAAAAAAATAAGATTATCCCAAGCATGAAACTAGCTGGAAAATTACTCAGCAGTGTTATTGAAAACTCATTTTACCTGCTGTGATATTTAGCTAATATGATTAGCAACATTAAGACGGAGACTTCTGCTATAGTTTAGAAATAGACTCCAACCTACCTATCACAGTGGGAAATTTATTTTGTTCTGTAACATATCAGCATTTCCTGCCTGCATGAAATCTCTTAAACATCCACCTCTGCTTTCCTATATCACTAGTGTCAAATTCAGTACTGATTTATGAGCAATATATAGTTCAGAACCTCCACACTCAGTAAGAATGGTAAGAACAGTAAGAGAAGCATTATTTCAGGAACTAATCACATGGAGCAAAGTTGAAAATCTTTTTAAAAAGTTATTTACAATAGATTCACATGCACAAAATATTATTTTCATGCTGAGCTCATTTTCAGGCTTTTGCATAGGTGAAGTCTATTCTATTTGTACGGGTATATAAGAAGTTGAAATGTTGATGCCTATTTTTAATAAGATATAAAAACAGTTTTCCCTTTTCTTGAAACTATTTTCTTATGCTTCAGTCCTCACTGACCATACTACCTTCCTGCTTAATTTGGTAATAGCACCTCCCTCTTTCTTACAAACTCTGTAATAATATCAGTGATTATAATAAAATAATATCATGTAACTATAGCACCTGGGGCCTGCAGCCGTAACAAAGACCTCATGTGGTGAAGGCTTTCAAAAAAAAGCACAGAACTGGAAATTAGCTTTCCCTCTTACGGTTTCTCAAGAGAATGCGTTGTAAGACAAGAGGTGACAGATAATACACGCTTATGGGGAGACTGCACGAGAACAATAATATCAAATAAGGCATGTATATAATAAAGATCGGGCTATCTCTGAATGAGGTAGTGTCCACTTCGATAATTTAAATACTAGAGCATCTACTAACTTGAAGATTAGAGGGGTTAAAACACCTTTTTGTAAAGTGTATTAGAAATCGACCACAGAACAGGTGAAAGCTTGTGAATTTAGTTCACGGAAAGCAGAAACTTTTCAAGACTATTGGTATGTTTGTAGGAAATCTAGTAAGTGCTAGGGAATGGTTCAATTAAGGCACCCAAAGACTTGGGTGGGAATGAGGTACACAGACTTCTTGCAGAAAAGCATGGAGAAGATTAGGCATCTTGGAATAGAGCGAGGGAGCTACCTGGGGTCAGTAAATGGGTGTAATTCCGTCTACATTTAACGAGTTGGAAGGCTGGGGATATGTCTCAAATCCCACTCACTGGTTTCTTCACTTGCGGTTTCTAGAGATGCTCCTCTTCATGTGTAATCTGCAGCTCAGAATGCAAGCTCTGTCCAGGAGGCAGGAATATAAGGCATTTTAAAAAGGAGTGGCTCATTTTTGTCTAGTGTTTTTAACAGAGCTTTAACACCTCTATCTGTGCCTGTGTGTGTATATACACGTATATAAGTAGACATTTGGTTCTAGGGACCAGAATTCAGATCTCCTCTTGCAAACCAAGTGCTCCAACTATGAAGTTACAGCAGGCCCTCATCTGTTGTTCTCTCCTTTCATAGAGTCACAGAATCATAGCAAAACCGAGGTTGGAAGGGACTTCCTGAGGTCGCCATCTCTAGTTCCCTGCACAAAGCAGGCTCAGGTAGATCAGGTTGCTGGGAGACTTGCCCAGTAAATTTTTTAGTATCTCCAAAGGTAGTGATTCCACAGCCTTTCTGGGCAACCTGCTCAGGCATCCAACCACCTCCATGGTACATTTTTTCCCCCCTTACACCTAAAGAGAATTTCCTGTTTTCCAACTTGTGGCCATCGTTTCTCATACTATCAGTGCGTGAGAACTTCAGTGCTCTTCCTCTGGGAAGAGCCTGGCTCTGCCATCTCTCCATCCTTCCATTTGGCAGCTGCAGAGAGCAGTAAGATTTCCTCTTCACCTTCTCCTCTCAAGGCTGAACAAACCCAGTACTCTCGGCCTCTCCTCATATGCCATAGACTCATCTTGCTGCCTCTCCTCTGGACTTGCTCCAGTATCTCATCTCAACAACTTTCTTGCAGAGGGTGCCTAAAACTGGAGAGTGCAGATGCAGCCTCACAAGTGCCAAATAAAGGGGAATAAACACTTTCGACCTGCTGGCTACAATTAACTATGGTGCACAGCGGCACTGCTTCAACAGCATTGGTTTGAGACTACCCTTATTTTGAATAATCTGTAGCCTGGTGGTTATAGCATTCTCTAGGGGAGATGGGAGTTGTGGATTTGCATTGGTTCAATAAGGGAGACAGCTGAAGCTATTTTCTACGTCCTGACTGAATGTAACAATCATTAGGTTTTATCTTAAAGGGGAGCAGCACACTTTGTGTGGGTCCTAATGCTGCGTGTGGATGCTAGGTATGCTCTGAGAATGCTTATTGGATCATGATGTCAAAACAGGTTGAGAAGCATCTGATATTATTATTCTGATCTGGTTTAGGTAAGATGAATGTATTTGTTGACTTAGTCCTGTGAAAGCAGAGATATCTCTGTGCATTCTGGACTACCACAAAACTCCATGGACTTACCAAAGGAGTTTAGGTAGCTCCAGGATTAGGCAACAGCTGAAAAAGGCTTTTTAGAATACTACATCTTTGTCATATATGCCTAAATCCTGCTTAAATCCAATGCTTGAGCTACCTCTGATTGCTTTCAACTTGCACTGCCCTTAGGGATATCTCAGAACACAGCTCATACACAGGCAATGCAAGCTTTCCCCCCAAAAGGGTGAGAGCCTAAAGGCTGACTATACCAAATAGTCAATGCACACGTAGCTACAGGTAAGAAAAACATAGTATTTGGTGTGCCTTGAGGCTTCCCAACATCTTAGGTCACTAGACAGCATCTTTCCAAGCGCTCCTGGATGGTAAGCTCCCCATCAATTTTTGTATATATTCAACCCCACCCTCAGCCTGTTTCTGGCTGGGTCTCCCCTTTCCACACCGAGGTGCCCGCTGAAGCAACGTGCTGTTGCCAACGAGTTGCAGGAGAAAAGGGCATGAGCAGGAGCTAGTCCCCAGCTTAACGCTCCCTACTTTGCAATCCCCTTCCTTCAGGGCTGGGATGGTCCACTACCAGCACCCGCAGAGCCAAAGGCAGGGTTAAAAGCGAGGGCCGTGATGCCATGGGCACACGTGGCTGGGGCTGCAGAGCCTGCTAAGCCTTGGCAAGCTGAACCATTGGCAGAGCGGGCGCTTAGAGGGGCAGTTGTGCCAAGGGCTCTGAGCGAGCTTAGGCTGGCCACACCGCTCTGATGGCTAATGTGAGGTCAAGCGACCTCTTTCAGAACAGACCAGGATTTTAACGGTCCCACAGTCTTCCTCTCAGTCAAGCTCTCTCATGGGTATGGTTGACTTTCCTTTTGAATAAACCGGCATTGACCTTAGTAACACACTTTTAATTTACCTAAGACTCTATCAATGTTATCAGCTGGATCTTAAAACAAATGTATGTTTTTGTATGAAATTGCATTAGTCCTTTATCTCTGCTCTAAGGAACAGTACTGACTAAACAGAAACACTGGACAACAGTACATGAGACTCCAGTTGCTTATTTGCTGCATTTTTATGTTACTGTCTGAGAAGATTTGAAGGGTGGACCTCCTCTTGTCCCTCTGCTTCCACTGCAGGCAGGAAAGTGCTTCAGCAGTAAGTCACGTTTCTCTTGTTTACTCTCATCAAGACCTTTCTGTTGCGTAATTCTTTTGTTTTCCACTGTTGTAATCTCTGATGCACACGGATCCCGGACAATGTAGATGACCCGTGTGGGATGCATGAGGTTCTCTGTCAAGATATTGTTGTCCCTCGCTGGCTGGGATCCAGGTTTAGTACTAAGCAGAAAAAAAAGAAAAAAAAGAACAATGGAGATAAGTTTAGATGCTGTTGGGAAAAAGAATCCAGCACGCTGTCCATCCCAGCCCTTTGAAGCAACGCCCACAAAGCAGTTTCCTTTGACTTTCTCAGGGATTCCCAGATTTTCACAGCAACTTACGCAACCAAAGCAGATTCCACCTGACTAACATTTGGCTAACCCTTTGCAATCTCATTCCAAATGCAAGCTATGAAACAAAGCTTGGTGTCGTAACTTAGAGGCACGCTGTGTGCGCACTGAACACAACTGGAAACAGCTGGGGTGTTGGTGGTGGTACCAGAGGTACCGAGGCAAACCAGACCCCTGGCTGCACCGACTTCCCTGCAGAGCATTACCGGCAATGCTCTCCAAGGAGCAGTGCTCCCTAGGCCTGAATTTAATTTTGCTAGTACAAGAGTCTCCACTAAGACTGAAATTTCTTCTAATAGCTCCTCTTAAATACTCTTAATCAGTGACTTTTTATACCTATTTATTATTTTGATTAATAACTTAGTTACACAACTGTCTTTCAAAGGTCCCATCGAGGTATTGTTAGCTGAACTGATCACTACGTCCAATTCTATAATACTAGCATTTCTATATAGATGTGATGTTTAAAAGGAGGAGGACATGTTGCTTGCACTAAGCGAGCTTCTTCAGTCAAATTCTGGGGGCTGAGGGAGGCCTCGGCTACCTCCATACTTTGTGCTTTGTATTTTTCTCGAATGGCTCCTTTTTTGAGGGTTCTTTCTCTGTGTTTTGCAGATTCACATTCAGTTACCGATGAAAAGTTTTTTCTTCAGAAAGAAAAGTTTGTGTAACATATGTTTTTGAGTGGTATATGCCCGTTCTGTATTTGGGTATATAATATGGGCACCTTAAGTAATGGAAATGCATGTTCCTTTTTCATTGTGTGCTTATAAAAGTCAAACCCTGAGTAATGTAATTTTGTGTAAGTAAAGCTATACATAAAAATAACATCAAGTGCCTTGACTTATTGGTTAAAAATAAAAGAAGGGAAAATTTCAGTTTGTCATTCAGACACTCAAATCACAAAAGACTAGTAGGGAATATTAGACTAATTTGAGACCATGTCTGCTGCCTTAACTGTGGGTATAATGAATGTAGATTCTGGCAGACTACAGGTACTTTCCTTTTTTTGTTAATTACATTGTTTTATGAAATGGGAGTGTAATTTGTATTTACACAGCGGCTCTTATCCAAGAGAATGCCATGACAATTCTGATCTGCTGACAGAGGTAGCCCAAACTAATGTTTGCCATAACAGCACAAGACTTTTATTTGTTTTCACTTTTTAAAGTTGTAAAATGTTGGTTTGGGTCACATCTTGTGAATTTTTGTCTCATTAGTTAAATTGCTTTGTCCTAAAATAGTAGAATTTTACTTTGTTTCATGTAAAACAGTATCATCCAGTTGCAAATTATTTTCTTTTTCTTTTCATTTTGTCACAAATGTATAAAAAATGAATTACAGGCAGGTCACAAGTTTTCTTTCTGATTTAACCAGAAACTAAAAAAAAAAAAAAAAGCTCTCTCACCAGTCCAGTTATAATTTGTTCTTTAATACGCAGGTTCTCTATGGGCACCCCCCCCTTTGGGGTGAAATTTGCATGATAGGATTTAGGTTTTTGGGTTTGAAGGCAGGTAGTATTTCTCTGTTCCTCTCATTCTGATGTCAAACCATGTCACAAAAAAAAATTTCATCACTTAATGGAAAAATACTGGGGTGGAGAGTTAAAGTGAAGAGCTTGAATAGCATCCCACTTGGAAAGTGCATGAATAACTATGAGAAGGGTTTTAGCTGGAGTTCCAAGCTGGCAAGCTATTTCAGCACACACCACTCTTCAAGGATTTCAACAGTACCACAAGACCCATAAAATTATTTGATACATAATTTGGTGAAATTTGAAAGCTTTTCCTGTGCAGATGTTTTGGTTATCTGACTATAATAACTCTTTGACCTTAACCTTGGTAAATAGGTGTTGCACGTGTTTCTAATCAGTGTGTATATGTTGTTTTCATTTTATTTTTAACTTGAATGCCTGTCATTTAATACAAACCTATGCCTTTAAAAGTACCAAAATTTATTAATCCACTTAAAGGCTTAACCATCTATAAAAATATACTATGCAAATTGGACTTTTTCCCTTGGTCAGTCATCACAGCCAAGCACATAAAGCTTGGGGAAATTTATGCATTTAGACCATCTCTAAATCGTTAGAGGCCAAACCAATTTAAACAGCAATCAGTGACCAAGAACACCCTTTGCTCTCTGAAGGTTTTTTTTTTTCCTTGGTATTCTAATTATTTAATTCAAGCTTGTTACGTTCAGTTCTGATGGATGCTCTGTACTCTGAATTCATTCTGCCTTGTTTAATTTGCCTTTTCCCTCTGCCATTAGACTGTTAGCTCTCAAGATGAGAACAGAGCACTAACCACTGCATAGTAGGAGGAGAAGCTGTTTCTTAAACTGTGAAAAAAGATAGGATGATCATTTATATTTGACATTTGGGACAGAGTTTTTGTGCCTAGTTTAATTGCTTTCCAGGCTGGGATCATTATCCCTAAGTTTTCCCACTTGTAAGACTGGACTCCTCCCATTTTATAAAGTGTTTAGAGGTCTTACAAAAACCCAAACCAACATGTAAAGTTTTATTATATTCATTTTTCACTGACTTCAGTGGAGTCAAAGTTTGTCTCTGAGGTCTGTGGAGTCCATGACATCTCTGCATGTGACCACAGTGGAAGCAGGAAGGAACTCCAAACATATCTGAAGGTTATTTTCAGAAGTGGCATCTTACAGTGGACTGGAGAGGCAAGCACGTTATTCTCAAACCCTGTAACAAACCCAGCTCACTGAAAGGCAGCATTTTCCCAAAGTTTTAAATAGTCTGCCAGTTTAGAAATTGCATAGGTTTAAACCCTCACCATAATGTTTATTCTGTTGGAAAAGTCGACAGAGGCATTTAACTCTGGTGTCACTTTTATTATCAATTATTTCATCCCTTGTGCAAGATCTGGTCTCTGAAGTCATCACTGGGAAGAGGTAGAAAAATCTACTACTGGGCAGTTTTTTTATGTCTGTGTCGCTCATGAGGTATATGATGTTATAGCTTCTATATGCAAAAGATTCATCTTTTATGGCAAGATAGCTCTTCTGATGTCTTGAAGTGTCCTGAACTCATTACAGCTTTTGACTTGTTCCAGCCTTCAGATTAAAATGGTTCAGGTTACATCATTTTAAACTCCACAAAGGGTCAAGAGACCGTATCATTTCAATGAGGCCACAGTTCATTTGCTTTGGCTCAGGAAAGCCAGAGGATGAAATACATATTAATAGTCACAGTTTGAAAGAAGGATTGCAGCCTTGGCATTACAATGAGACAAAACATTTCATACATGATGCAGCAAAACAGTCACTGGATTTTTGCCAGTTTGAAGGAGATAGAGAGGGAGACAGAATGAAGAAAAAAAATAAATTAAAAAATGCACCTGCTATCTAATGCCTTTTTTTAAACTTTTCATTATGGGGAGAAGCAATATTTGCTTTTTGCTTCATGGAGTTGAAATCAGTCCATTAAGAGGGTGGGAGAAAAGATTAATAGGTAAATTCAGCATGCTGACTCCTTCATGTAGTTAATGTGCTTAATCTTACCTAGGTGATGAGCTGCATTTACACTGATGGTGAGTGGAGAGAGAGGAAAAGAGGTTAAATATGTGGTTAGGGGAACAAAGTTAATGAAAGCATATTACAGGATTTTACAAAAAACATATATTACTGTTCATTTAATTTTGTCCTTGGGACAATTACATCCCCAGTGTAATCTCATTAAGCTAATGAGATCACATCAGGGATGAATTTGGCTCTTGTATTTGAAGTTTTAAAATGGTGGTGTTACCGTAATTTTCGTCTTTGCTTAGAATGCAAATGAGATTTGGAAGCCTGAGAGAAGACTATTTTTAAGGATGATGGAGACCAGTGAGATAGGGAGGATGCAGAGTAGAATATTGAGCTAGTTCATTTTTAGCTCTCATTGTCCTTGTCCCAATCATTATTTAAAGTTTGTTTATTAGCTTTGCACTTCTGTATGTGGAAGAACTGTTGCCATCTGACATCCAGAGTCTTAAAGATATAAGGCACCTACCTCTCCCCAAAAAGTGCCAAGGCTCACCTTTAGGCGTGACTGACACCCTCAAAGTCATCCTCAGCTGCACTGATCCGCTGCAATACCTTGTCAACATTTGAGTGTCTAAGCGTACACAGCTTGGATGGTGTCTTAGATCGCCACTCTGCCTGCTGACCATCCCACAGCAGGTTTCCCAACGGAAACAAAAGCTTCCCAGCCTCCAAAATATCGCTACTCAAGTGCACCATTTATCTCCTTCTGTCTCCTGTGAGCTTGATGCCTAAAACATACACAACGTACTTTTTGTCTGCGGATTTCTGTTTTTTGTCCTTGACAGTAGCATGTTCAAGTTGACTGTAACAAGCTGTATCCAAGTCCTTTCTTTTGATGACAGGACTTCAGACTGAAGTGTGTGAGAGCTCCAGCCATCAAGCTGTTGGGAGTTTTATTTCACGAAAGTGATGAGGTAGTCATTGGAGCTGAGACTTGCACCAGCATCTTGGGTATGTGTCTTATGCACTGGGGGACAGCAGCTCTTTCCATCTGTGGTCCAGTGAGCAAAATGGAATTTCTCTAACAGGGAGAATGACATGGACCAGTAACATAATATTCAGTAACTAACTCACTGCTAAGGGTAGTCTCTTATAGAAGGAGTTCAGATTACTGCCTCCGTGAAGTTACAGGAGAGATTATTTAGATTCAAGTCTCTTAAAGCACAGGTGAATGATCCAAGAAAGCATCTACTTGACGGTTTCTCTGACTTTCTGTGGTTTTTCACTGATAGGGAAAACTAGACATAAATGCCCTCAGAGTAAATTCATGCCTGACAATCTGTCTCACTGCAGAGAAACCTCAGCCCGGTGCTTCACATGGATCATGTCAGCGTGACAGGGGCATAAGCGTTGACTCTGAATATTACTCTTTGTTAAATTGTGCACAATCCCGCTTAGCTAGTTTTTGAGGTACCTGACTATCCCTATGTTTAAGGGAAAAGAGAATATGGCTGCAGTGTAGCAATTCTCCAATTATCCCTGTTTGCCAGAACTGACAAGCAATCCAGAGACCTCTGAGAGTTACGCCAGCAAATCAAATCTTTCATATTTCATTTACGTTAGCTCAGTAAGATTCCATATAAAATAAATTACACTTCTATGAAATTTATCCTAAAACCTACACAGTAATAATCCTTCAACATTTTTGAATTACCCTATATTGCACTTATTTCTCAATAAATCTGGGAATGGTTAAAAAATCCCTGTAGATTTTTTTTCCTGATATTTTCCCTTAAATATTACAGGAATTTTCCAGCTGAGATATAATAACATTATTTCCTTCCAGCCTACCTTCTTGTTCTACTCCAGCAGACTCACAATGAACATGTTCTCAGAATGCACACCCAGCTGCACTTTCCTTTTATTACTTATGACAATCTTCAGAGTGCACAGAAGGCTTTTTTTTCCCCCAGACCTTATTCTTTATTCGTCATGACAGTGACACAATGCTCAAGACCTTAATGATCTTCTGCAATTTCATTTTTGCTATCAATAATAGTTCAGACATACATAATCCCCTCTCTCCCCCTTCCTCCCTTTCTTCACTAATGTGCTTCTGAATTTTTTCAGCAAGATATGTAAACATGTCATTTTTATAATTATTTTGGTTGTTTTACCTGGTATTATAATTATGTGATGTTCACTTCTGTTTCAGTCTAGTGCCTCTGCTATAGTAATGAAGGAGGTTAGGTTATATAATCTCATTCTTCTGTTCAGCTGGATTTTGATCTTGAGTGAAGGTGGTTAAACTTTGGAATGTTTATTCTTTGGAAAATTCTGAGATTTAATATTTTTTTTAATTCAAAAATTGACTAAAATTTTCATAAAATAATGGGAGACCAACAGATATGTTCTGCTCAGAGACTATTGAAATATTGTGCTCTGATTCAGACCTGTAATTTTTTTATTCCACGTTCGACTAAAAAAAAAAAAATTAAAAATTAAATACAGTTCTGATGTTATCAATATTTTCTATCAGAATTTTTTAAACAAAACAGTCCCTGAACCAGGATATTTCCTCACATGTTTTTTTTTCCTGTAAATGAAACAGCATTTTCTAATGTAAGAACATAATTGTTGGGAGCTTCTTACTCTACAGTGGAGCTGATAAGGTCTTGTAAGGTGTAGAATCCAGCTGAAATCAAAGAGGAGCCTAATCCATTCAGGAGGCACCTTGGCCACGGGGAAGATTTGGGGGGAAAGAGCAAGGAAACCCTGCTGCTGTTCTGCAGGCAGGGCTGCCTGGGACCAGAGTCCTGTCTCACCCGCTCTTCCCTCCTGAGCACTATATCAGGTTTAAGGTACTTAAGTAAACCAAATAAACAGAAAAAGAGGTAAAAGGCCATTCTTGGTGCTCAGATAGTGATGAGAAGGGGAAAAGCATGCTCTTGCAAGCCCGAGGGAGATATATGGTTACCCAAAGGTGGAGGTAAACAAAAAGGCTGAGTGAAATTTGTGTCTGTTTGAAATGTGTTTCTCCTTTTTTTTTTTTTTTTTTTTCCGGTGACATGGAGGGGCTGGAGAGTTAAGAGTATGGGAACATTTTGTTTTGTGTTACTGAATTCGGAAGCCTTTGTGGTTTTCATTTCTTACTATAATAGATATGTCATTTCGAATGCTTTAGCATCTATGAGGCTCTCAGTCTAGATGAATGAACTCTGCCATCATTCCAAGCACATCACTCTTATATCTTCTTGTCAGACGGTTACAGTTATTAACAGCAGCATTTAAAATTCACTTTCTTCTTCGAAGAAAGCCCTGACTATAAGACAGAACAAATTACAAGTAGTATGTATAGTGCAGCAGTGTTAAAACTGCTGTCAGCATCCCAACGTGGCCATATGTCTGACATAAAGTACACAAAAGAAAGTGTTGAGGATTGGAGCACAGTCTAATGATAAGTAGGCCGTTTAAACAATAAGCCTCTCAAGTGAGCAATATACATTCTGTTCTGTTTTTCTTACTTTGTGCTGCTTTAAATCAAAGTCCACGGGTCTGCTATTGCTGGGAGGTTGGACATGTTGTCTGCAAGTAAATCGGCCCTCTGCCAAGTAACTAGAGCTCGCTCTTGGTAAAGGAAGAACATTGTTCACTAAAATAGTTTGTCTTTTGATGCCAAAGGAAATCAAATTGTAATCAAGGGCTGAGAACGGACTGAAGTCATAAAGGCTGGCTTGCCTCAGACTTTGGCAGCCTCACTTGTTCCCAGGCATATTAAATATAATTTACATTTGCAGAGGGGAGAGGCTTTATTGCACTGAAAATTTGTTTTAAATAACACTTAAGTGAAACACTGTCAGGGGCAGCCAGGGATACACTTCTACTGTCATTTAGGCTGCTGAAAATCCAGAATATGTTCATGGGCTTTACCACATTTGTTCTGAACTTACATCTGTGTAAATGGATATTTATGGTCAATGTTAATGAAACAATCACATTTCCTAGGTTCTGGTCACCCATGCTAGATGGAAAGCTCATGACGAAAGGCTTACCTCAGTTACAGAAAAATGTTTATATGTTTTTCTTCCATTTTATCATGTATGTGAAAATTCACATTAGCTATAAATAACCATCTTTGGATGAAAAATTGTGAATGCTGTGTAGGACAGTTGAATCAATTCTGTCCTTGATCTGCAATGTATGAAGTGGAATCAATTTTACTGATAATTCCTGTGTAAAAAGTTAAAGTTTGAAATATATACTTTATGGTTTCAGAAAGTAACTTTAGGATTACTTCAAAATAAAAAAAAAAAATCTGGTTTTTATTTTTCTAAATGAAATTTATCTTTTGGAACAGTAAAACTTGCTTTTATTTCACCATGAAATTAAAAACTGATTTAAAAATAGCTTCTCCCATGACGTGATAATTCTACTTTTCAGCATCTTGCTTATAAGTAGCCAGCTGAGGGAAAATACTGGTTTAATTCTTTGCACACTTTTGGACAAGATATTTTTCTTCTAACCTGACACCATAATGTAGGTTACATCTGAAACTTGTTTTACAGATTTGCACTGAGTCAAAGCAATGGAATCTGCCAACTAAAAAGTAAAAGGTCTTCCATGAACATCTCATTTAAGATCACAATAACTCCTTTGTTTTGCATCTTTGTCACATTGCATATAGCATTTGTCAGCAAATTCAACGTAGTTCCTGTATGTACTATGTAAAGGGAAATTTGACCCTAGGGAAAATCATAAGGGGTAATTAAACTACCAAAGAAATGTTAGGGTAGCTGCTGTTTTTAAAAAGTAGGGTTTTTTGTTTCAATCTTTCTGTTGGAAATAATATTGCAACAGCACGCTTCCACCTTAAAATGGCAATGTTTGGATCATTTTGCACAGCTTACCTCTGTCCAAGCAACAATTGACATTTGAAGCAATTTAAGGTTAATTCTATTAAAAGACTAAGACAACTTTTAGACCTTGCTGACTAATTTGCAGGTCTAACCCAAGTTTTTAAGAACCTTAAGAATATGTTTTCTGTGTCTCAGTTCTTGAGGATGAAAATAGGTAGTCATCTGTCTGTGATGTTTCTCAAAGCCCTGCCCCGTCTGCGCATGTATTAACCTAAGTCTTGACATTGCCTGACATCTGAATGACTAGCTTAATGCCCAGACTGTGTCACCTCAGAGCAATCTATAGCCTCATGACTAAGCTTTTTCTGGAGGCTCCTTTGAAACTATGCACTGTTCATGTGTTCTGTACAAGACACCTAATTTCATTTGACTCGGGGTGGTGGATCCTTATAAGAGGCAAGGTGTCTAGAAGATATGACCTGCATTTCTCACCATTGCCTGAGTCCTTGTGTGGGTTTAACCTAAGGCACCTAAAAATAGCTTGATGAAAATATAAACAAAACCTATCTTTTCCTGGAGCTGGAAGGAAGGGAGGTAGAATTTAAATCCATTATTTTCTGAACCAAACTAATTAGATTGCCCTATTAATATTCAATAATTTTAAGGCAAAATATCAGGTTTTGTTCTGAAGAAATGAGTCAATAACTGCAGAAGTTCTGAAGGTAGCCTTACTTATGATATCAATGGCTCTGCCAAGGGGAAAATGACAGGATTAAATTTTTTTTTACATCGCAGCATAAAAATACCGGGACTATCAACTATAACCCATGGCTGCCCTTTTCCCCAGCTGTAATACATATTTGGAAGATATATGGTGAGGGCTAAGAAACTACAAAAGACAGAAGGGTAACTGAAGAGGTAAATGCTATGACACTCAGACATGAACTAAGCTTCCCGGCACTTTTGACAGCCACAGGCACTCCTGGGGATTTGACAAATTGGTAGTCACTTTAAAATAGTCCATGTCAGTGAATAATACCACATGATCATGGAGCATGGGCTTTTGAGACTAGTAAAAGCAGGACACTGCTAAAAAATGCTATCGGACTAGGAAGAGGTTCCAAAAAGTAACTGGAGAGACCTCAGGACACATGTTCCCTTAAGCGCATGCAGGGATTAAGCTGCTATGTGAGCTTGTATCTGTGGTTCCTGTGCAGCTCCACAGCTCACATACACTCTGAAGTCAGGGAGATGCTCTGAGACAGCCCCGTGCTCTCTGAAGAAGTCCACACAAAGAGCCTTTCACAAAATGACTTCAGGATCCAAGCCTGTCTTCAGTATTCCCTTCTCTAACGCTGAACAATCCTGTATCGCACTTTTCAAGTGCTCTCAAACTTTCTGTTGCTTTTCTTTCCCTTCCCTTTCAGTCAAACAATGTGATACAGCGTATTCAGATGTTAATAGGACCATGTGTGTATTTCTTGAAAGAGGAACAAACAGACTGCTTTAAAAGTTTTTACTTTTATATATAGATAGGTATATAGGGATATTTATACTTTTGTTATGTTTTCTGCCTTCCCTTTGTATTGTCTTGTAAACATGTCATGAACTTGATCCTTTATTTCTGAAAACAATAGGAGCTGGATGCTAACTTCAGGGGAAGCAAATGAAAGACCCATCTCTCTATTGTTGCAGCTTTCTTAAAAAAAAAGCTGAGGCTTTCAAAAACATTCTTTGAAATAAATATGTGTATTGCAAACAAAATAGGAGCAAAAGGACATATTTCAGTGCCCAAACTGTACTTGCTATCCCATCCACTCATAACCAGGGTAATGCTAGGAAGCAGGGAGACACATATAAAAGACAGCCCAGCTAAGTGTGAAAACAAAAACGTGCAAGAAGTTCAAAGCTTCCCCACCTCACCATTATCTTGTCTGTAGATGCTCATCAGCAAGTCAACTGGTGATATCCTACCATGTGGTTGGGAACTGAATGGCTCACAGTGTTTCTGCAGTAGGAAATTAGTCCTACTGCTGCAGAGATTGGGCAATCTATTTCTATCAGCTTACACTCTTCTGTTGGACTTGTTTTTTTTCTTCTCAGGGGACCCAAAGCCAGTCAGTTCAAAGTTAAGAGCTGTTCACATTGCCATACTCTTTTAGAGGAGACATGAAAATGAATGTGTGCCAGACTTTTGGTTGAGATTATGATGAAGTTAACTCATTTTGACAAAGGGATCATCCCCTTAACTTCTTTTACATGCTAAGACTTGGTAATATGGGAAAAACACAGCTGATGGGGGTAGAATTACTAACCTGTCATCTTAACAAAGGACTTTTGGAAATGCATTCCCTCCTTGGGATTCTCCTGCACCAGGTTTTGTCTCAGAAAATGTACAAAAGACTGTTATAACAGAAAAGTACATAAACAATAATGTTTTAAGATCTGTAATATTCATATTAATTAGCCTATCTTATTTAATCAATCATCCTTCCTAAGTGAAGAAACTATTTTTCAGCAGTCAGGCAATCGGGTGACATAGGCCTTGTAGTGATGTCTCTAAGTAAAATCATCGGAAACTTGTGTACAGGTATACATCCGTGTGGATGTGCATACATCTGTATTATGCGTAAAACCATACACATCTCTATATAAACACCAAGTATAATTTCAAAGAAGTTTGCTTAATTAAAATACCATTCAAACTAAACAAACTTCTGTTACTTCTGCTACAGGAGCAAACACTTTCTCTTTTTTTGTGTTTGTCTCAGTTGGAATTAAGTGAAATGCAACATCCCAAATCAGCTACACTGCAAATACCCAGTTTGTACGACCTATAGAAACCATAAGCAGGAAGATTTTGATTTTCATCTGCGGAAAAATCCAATGCCATGAAACAGCAAAGAAAAAGAACAACCTTGCCATGCTTTAGTAAAGGAAGCAGTGATATTGATAATAGAGCCCCACAATGCAAATAACTAAATGATTTCAGCTGAAGTAAATTTAAACAAACAAACAAACAAACAACCCAAGCTCAAAACTCTCACTCTAGATCAGGTGTTTGTTACAAGGAATGTCAGAAGCCATGTCAGACAAAGCATAAAAAATTCAAGAGACTTATTTTGGAATGCTGTCAAAAGCAAACATGAAAGTCTATTCAAAGGCAAACATATCTGTTCACTGTAGTGCATTATAATTCTGGCAATTCAATTTTTTGTTCAAGCTCAATGGTACTAAAATAAAACCCCAAAATCTCAATACAGATTTCTTTGCCCACATACATACAAATAACTTTAAAGATACATATTGTACTCATCCAAGCATTTTCCAGTGTATATTTTCACTCTTTAAACACTACCATTTAATTGCTAAATTCCTTAGGTGTGATGAATCTGGGTGATAAACAGAAGTTTGCAAAACAAGGGAAACTTCTACAACAAAATTGTCCACTTTTCCACTGAAAAAGATAAAAGATATGAAAAGACTTCTAACAACCTCTAACAATAAGTCTCTGTGACGTGAATATTAATGAACAATGAATGGTAGCATTTTTAGGACACTTGAGTGAAACTATTGAATAGTACCCACAGATACTTTCTGCCTTTCTCTACGATAATATAGACTTTTCAATGTCTTCTTATTGTATAGAAGAGATTTATAGTTTGTCTCGTGCTTTGCAGTTCCAAAAGAAGACACAAGGCAAAACAAGCTCAAAATTCAAAGAAAAAAGGATAGCACATTTTCTCTACTGTATCAAGAAAAAATGAATAACTGTTGTGTACCTAATATGCAGAGACATCTTAGTATAACAAGATACAGCTTAACTCCCAGAGTCCTTGTTATTTAATCCATTTAGTTCTGCCCAGGGATCACATGAATTTATGGAAACCCCCTGCTACCCTCTTT
>JANHGO010000033.1:1355145-1378169 GCA_024606505.1 Aquila spilogaster | reverse complement strand
CTGTGAATGACATGCACTGAAAATCAAAGAGTATTATTTCACTGTGATTAAAGAGAACAGGTTCACCCAAGACTTCCTTTTCATCCAGTAAGACCACAGAGAAATTCATTGTTAGCTTGAGTCAGATGTAATGTACTTCAAAATGTCTTGTCCTTAAAAATCTTACCCTAAATGCAAAATGCAGCTTTTAAAAATAACCTGAAAACTCAACCTCAGCCACTGAATTTGCTTATAGAAGACATGTAATGGGATAGGGAACAGCAAGCACAATCACAGCATCCTGGGCTTGAAGACTACAAATACTATAAATTACTTGTCCTCAAGATCCAGTCTAATGGTTTGTTCATTTGTCTGTTTGTTTATATTCAGTGACATCTGAAAGGATTTTTAGCCCTGAAGAAGGAAAGTAAATCTTCCATAGCCAGTGCTGACTGTGCTTTTCTAACTTAAAATATCAGCTAACTTGATGCTCCGTGAAAATTCAAAGAGCGTGTGTTTATCTGATACAACTGGGATCTTTGGTTATGTTCATCTTGGCCATGAACCTTCTGATCATATTCTAAATATTATGGCCAAAGGGCACCAGTTGCTGGCATGACACTTGTGCTCTGTCATGCGATCATGTTGTCTTGTATGGCCGCTTCGGGCTGAGACCTCATATGAAGTGAACAATCTGTGTTCTTTGCTGTAAATTAAACAAATACCTCTAATAAGTACTTCCTTAGTTTTAAGTCAGGTGTTTCAAGGTATCTCAATCTTGTGCATATGCGTATGCCTTAATGTCAAATACTGTGTTTCATAAGAGGTTTTTGCCTTTCTGACGATAAATAACACTCTTTAGAAAGAAGGATGTCTGTCCCCAAAGGGCTTTTTTACTATGAACTGCGCAGGCCTCCTCTGCAGGTACACTAGTCAAACCTCTGTGATACAACACCCTGCTTTTATTGATCATCTGGAGAACTTTATACCAGAAGGGGTTTGTCTCGGTGTAATTTCCTTTAATATACATTGTATTATATTTAAAATTTTAGTTCATCTATGGGAACTTTCTTGAGCTTTAATATCATGCTGGTTTTCTTTGATTTTAGTTTCAGATACTTTTTAAGATTCTTGAGTTAAAAATTAAAACCTAAGGGCCATCTCCTGCATGAAAAGCCCCAGGAAGATAATCCTGGTGGCAAATTCCTTTGCAACAATTTCTTGCAATATGATATGTAGAAAAGTAATGCACCAGAGTAAAAGCCAGGGAGGCTCTGTTCTCTGATAAATCCCCTGAGGAAAATCTAAGGAAAATTGGAGTCAGGTGTGGCTATTCCTGCTTTGACTATAACCTCAGGAACACACCTCACCCTTTTCAAGGCACCTCCGATGGAAGGGGCGGCAGTGATCTTTGCCTGCCCCATTGCTGCTGCCTAAAAAAGTGATAGGAAATCGTTGGATAATTAGTGGGTATGTATAACATAACCTGGTTGAGAAACTGGACTGCAGTGGGAGGCAGTGTAGGTAGTCTGAGGAGCTGAGAGGCCTGAGGAAAGGAAGACAGTCGAGTCCCGCTGGTGCAAGATGTGCTGGCATCCATGTACACGTGGCTCGTGCTGGTACAATCTAGCCATGGTTGGTTTATGATGAAATAAAAATGCTTGCGTTTGAAAGCCTACAGGCTGAACTTTAGTAGGGAAAGCGTTATTACTCAGTATGAAGAAAACTGGTGGAATCAGGACCTTAATTTTTTTTCCTAAGCTGTCTAGGATTAGCATTGTCTCCTTTGTAATTTATACTTAAAACAAATGTAAAAAATGCAGCACGTATTATTTACATAAAGAGAGAAATGTAATCACTCATGAAAGTTAACACCGTATGGAATTTAAAGAAAAAAGAAAAGAAAATCCCCAACATGATTGCACAAGGATTTAAAACCCCCCCCATGTCAGTAAGCCAGCCGCTTCCTTTTCTCAATGGTTGCGTGTAGGCAGTTTATGGTATTTCGGTAATTCTGAACTTTGTTTAACTACACGGCTGTGTGTCAATAAAACGAGAAGTCTAAACAAGTAAAGCAATCACTCTGTGTACAGCTAGTTAAAATTCATGGCTAGCAGGGAACAGCTTGCCACAGGAAAGCCTTCAGCCTGTCCATCTACTGGTACCATACCACCAGCAAAGCTCCTTTTATTCAACCTTCTCCCTGCGGTTGCCTCCAATTCTTTTGCAAATCTTCCTCTCCCCTCAGAAATTTATAGCCCATTGATGACTTTCTGTGGGTGGCTTGAAACATCTGGGTAGCAATCCTTCAGTCTCTGTCCCACACCCTTCCGTTAAACAATGGCGTGTAGGCCGCGGGCAGCCCCGCCACGAAACCCAGAAGGAAGAATGGAGCTGGTTAACATGTATATTCATTACCCACGCTCAATTAGGGGGTGAGCGAAGGTGGAGGAGCTCAGGACCTTACTTTGTCAGCCTCAGAAAAAAAGTTCCTGTGATTGTTACATCATGTTTCATTAGAGGAGTTCAGTTTAGGCAATGCTAATTTCCTCCTGGGTGTCAGGCCTATCACCGCCAGCTGCCACTTCTACAGGAGGTTTTGCAGTAGGTTCAGGCTGAGCTGGTTGAACTCATATATCCTGGGCCATTGGCGTGACAGAGCCGGGAACATCTCAAAAGAGCACATGCAATTCATTTACACGAGTTTTACATTTAAATTAATTTAATGGATTTTAATAGAGAGCGCAACTTTCCCCCAGAGTTTTAAAAGCATGAGATAGCTGGGATAAAGCTCCCTATCGAACTCTAAATTTAAATATTTCGTAAGAAACATCTGTATTTCTAGGGATTTATCTGAAAAACTATGTCTTTTAGCAGAGACTTTTTTACTTTAGGATAACCAGGCAATGTGAGAGAAGGAAAAATGGAAGGAACCTTTTGCTACTTTTTTCTAGATAGCATAATCATGCTAGGAGATTAAATTAGGAGATTTACAGTTAAAATAAAAATTCTTTGGTTTTTTTAATGTTTTTTTCCCCCCTTATATATCTGAGGGTGTTCAATGACAGGCAAAGGAAGATATAGCATATTCTTCCCTTGTATTTATGTCAGTGTGTAACAGTGTTCCTAAATGACACATGCGAAGTCAGAGTTAGTTATTTTATTGAGATCTGTTGACCCACACTGATGGTTAACTTTCTCATTGTTGGACCAGCCAAGTGCTGCATGTCATGTACCTCACTGCAAACTCTGAACGCAGGAGGTATCACAACTTACAGATCTTGGTAAATTCTGGGCAAAATTTTGCTCCAGATCTAGGCTAATGCTCCCATTTTAGTATGTGAAGGTTAGGCACTTAAATTCTGTAAATGACATTGTTTTTATTGTCATTATGTTCTATTATACAGCTGCTGTATTGATTTTTGGAAATTTTGGGCAGAGATAGAGAGTTGAGCCTTTTTTTAAGACTGAAAGATGTCGAGCAGCTTATCAAAACATGCTCATGCAGGTGGGTTCTCTGACACCTCTTCCCTATCCCGTCCCCCCGCCCCCCCCCAAAAAGGAGGAATAGCAAAAAGCAGCATCTCTCACTGTAACTTGGACTGTATCATCCTTTGTTGAAATTTCTTCCTGGCTTAATAACACATCTACATCTGGGTAATCTGCTTCATGCTGTTTTTCTGGGACAATAGATCTGTGACCTCAAAAGATGCACTCCAGATTCACCCAAGTGGCAAAGCAGTGGTAGGATGACATACCAATCTATTATTACCTGCACAACAGTAAATATGTCAGGAGATGAGGCTGATTCACAGCTGGTATTGATGGGACATGAACTTGTGAGATAACATGCAAACATGTCTGACCTGTTAATCTATAACTGTTTTTCTTCAGTGTGTGCTGAGGAACAATGATGGCTATTAGTCTATTTTTATAGAGAGAGGACTATTGGCAGGTGCTGTAAGTCTCTCCAGAGAGCCTTGGTACAAAAATGATTAACTGACTGAGACAGGAGTTTGAGCACACACACAATTACTGTGTATCATTGCAGAGAAGATAGTGTATGTCATATTAGTTGGGATGGGGAACTGCCTCAGTATCGAGTATCAAATACTCAGAACAAATCATTAAGACTCAGTCTACAGTGCAGGAAAATGCCTTTCTTTAGGAAAGAATAATCAGTTTGCAGTCATTCTCAGAATAGAAAAACTTGCTATATTTATTGAGAAAATTGTTTCTCTGTCTAAAGAAAATGTGCTTAACAAATGTTAAGTTGTGCATTACTTATTGGAGAGTAGAATGAGGTTATTATTGAACAAAATATAAGTCATATTTAAGAACATGATAGAAATCCTGTCTTTTTAAAATACTTTTTGTATAAATGTGTTTTTACACTTCAATATTGTCATCATTTTGTCAAAAAAACCATGACAGGCATTTAAATTAGAATAATAAGTATCAATTTTCAGCCAAACCAGCTCTTGTAAAAACATACTAGCAGTATATTTTTAGTGCTAAGTGATTAATAAAAAATAATTTTCAAGGTGATTCATTTATTTAGCAGCAGCTATAAATTACACATGAATGGATCCATCTCTGAAGAGAAAGGTGTATAGTTTAGTCCCTTACGGAAATCCTTCAGTAAATTCCTGCAGGATACATATTTCATTGATTGGCATCTATCGAGACTTAAAACAAAGGGAAAAACTAAGGGAAAAGAATTCCCTGTGGCACATCCCCTGAGGACTGGGGAATTTCTTTCTTTTATCTATTGTGGGTGTAAACACTACATTTCACCCTTCCAAACTAAAGCTTTGCTCCTGAAATTAGAGATACTTTGCACTTCTTGTCACATCCCAGCTCTCTGTGAAGAGAGGTCCTCTAAGGAGCTTCTGCTTATCTTGTTTTACTTTGAAACCTGTTCAAAGGAAAGAAGAAAGATCCCACTTAGCCTAGTTAGCTTGAGACTAGATCATTTGGTTTGCTTAGGGAAAGGCTTCCCTTTAAAGATAAGAACCCTTAGAATGTGTCAGATAATTTGAGTTAAACTTTTGGGTTGTATGTCTTACTATCGGTCTAAGTACTTCCGTGGCTGTCTGCTCCAGCATGTGAGCACATCACAGTTACTCAGTTTGTCATTATAGCATCCCAGTGAGATAAGAAAATGTCTTTATTTTGTGCCTGGGGAACTGAATCACAGGGTAGGTGAAGAATCTCGCCTGAAGTCAAATGGAAACTCTGTGGGAAGCTCTGTGGCTGATCCAGGGTACTAAAACCCCTCCTGGTGTCCCAGAGCAGTGCCGGCTCCACAAAAACAACCATTCTCTTACTTTTGTCAGCTGTGCTAACATCTAGTAAATGCTTTCTGTTGAGAATCATGTCCAAATCATGCACAGATCTGAATCAGCAGGAGTGCTGGTTAGGTGGAGGTACAGCTTTTTAAGATACTACTCACACCATGTAACGGGAGCTTTTGTGTGAGAGGTTGAGTGTTGTGCATTCTTCAAAGATGTAACTACATATTAAGGACTTAGCCTTATGAATAAATTTTTGTGGCTTCCAAGACAAAATTAGAGAATATATTCCTTTAAAGGTCGGATAAAAAATTTAAGTGAACACGTTTTATCAAATTTTTGAGATAAGAATATGTAATGATTTACCATGATTCAGCTGATTCACCTACCTTAAATTGCAATAATATGATGATTTTATCACTGAATTTGCACTGTTGTAATACAGCCATTCTGGGATCAAAGTGAAAGCATCTCCTCCAACGAACAGGAGCAGGATCCAGAGTGATGACCTTCTCTACCTCCCAAAACTGCAATAATGTGATTCTGTACTAACTTTTCCTGTATGCTTAGCAAGAGCTAGTGAGAGCTAGGATTGATTCTTCAATGGTGCAGATATTTTTTTCAGTTTAAATGGGACTTGGATATCCTGTCAATTCATGAATTCAATTAAGAGAAGGTATCTGAAGCAAGTTCTTTGTTTCCCCATGTCTGCTGCAGTTACCAGTAACAATGAGAAAGGGAATGATGGGATTTGAACTGAGCTGGGTTACAGCAGAGCAACATCTGGTGCAGAAGTCCATCCCTGCTCAGTTGTCTGTGTGAGTAACATGGGGAGGGAGAAGATGCAGTCTATCTTCTCTCCTGGACTGCAGCTGGGGAGGCTACCAGTGTCTCCATATGTAGTGACTGTGACTACTGGTGATGCCTGTGCTTGTCACACTACTTACACTAAGGGTCTGTACAATGGAATACAGAAAGTGCTACCCAAACGTGCAGGCACCCCCACGAAAGTGTCATGACACTGGAGGAAAGGCTTAGAAGCAAAATGATGTACTGGCATTTCTGTTGCAGTTTGGGGAAGGATTTGAAATTGCCATCATCAGAAACACTTGTGGAATTTGATAGGTGTAGCCCAAGTGTAGTGATACTGGCTGAAGTGTGCCTGTGTTTATGTATATACACACTCACATGCATATATATATCTATATATATATCTATAAAAATATATATGTGTTCAACTGTACTTTAATTTTTTTTTTTTTTTTTGGACTGTTCTTCAACACTTAGAAAAACAAATGTCAAACTGATAGAAGATCATATTCTCCTGCACTGCCTTTGGAGTCTCACTTATTCAGGTAGTTAGATAAAAGTTATTTCAAATGTAAGTAGAGTATCATAAACCATCTTCTCCCACTGTTTTTTCTGTCACGAGCACTTTGTTTCTTTGTGCTAGTAGATGTTCCACTTTTTTTAATATCCAACTTGTGGCAATCATTAGCTCCTAGGCTGACAATGCCAAGAGCATTGTACATTTTTTGTTTAATGAAAGATTGCTTTACTAGGCTATTTGTCTAATGTTAGACACTGGGCTGAGTAGTCAAGTCATCTTGTTTCTATCCTTGCTTGACTGCCTGGCAAATTTACTGATTTTAGGGTTTCAGTGTCTAACGTCTCACATCTAATGGCTCCTGTGCATTTCCATAATCTTTCTGGGACAGTTTAGATGACACGAGCTGCGTTTCCTAACGTGGTTCTTAACATGGCCTTGTAAGCAATTTGGATACCCCACATGCAAAGCAGACATGTTATGATGTTGCCTCAGTGAGCTTTAATCCTCCACAGTCTCACTCAGATCCTTCACAAGCACCGGTGGCTTCAGATAGTTTGTGGTTGCATCACCATCTCACTTAACACAATGCTTCCCAGTTAAATGAACTTACCAGCTATAGGCAGTGAATACTTGTAACTGGTAGCACATAAGATTTAGCAAAACCAAATACTCTGAATGCAACAGCAAGACACTGCAACATTTGTGTGTGCCCTCAGGCATCAGTTCTGAATTACAGCATTTTTTTCAGGTTAGATATACAAGAGTGATTATTTACTGAATTAACTCTGCTCTGACTGCCTGATTTTTGGCAGTGTGGAGAAGTTTACGATTATGTCAGTGAATGCGGGAGATTCTCATCATCTCTAAATATGGAACATTTGTGTTAGGCTTCAAGTTTTTAAAAGTACAGTTACTGATTTTTCCCCCTATGTTCCTGTTATCAAAATAGATACTGGACTACGTTTTCTATATTGACATGGTAAGTTAGGCCTGAAAATACGATTAAAATATGTCAGTTGTACACTAGTTAGGGATCTGATTCATCAAATAAAATAGAAGACATAATCTGGAGGTAATACTCAGAATGATATCACTCTGCAGAAATATTTCCAAGCGGATTTGTTTAGTCTATTTTTTGCCTGAAAACTTTGCATGTAGATTCAAAATTCTGGGAATTTGGAAGGGAAGAGTTAGAAGGAAGGCTTACCTAATAGAAAAGCAAAATGGCATGAGAATTCCTTCTGTGCAGCCATTAGATACCAGAACCTGTCGTGCAATAGCGATTTATTGTGGGAAAGAATAAGAAAGATCGTGTGCGTAAATCAGCGTTAGCTGAGTTGTGGCTCAGCTTCAAAAGCCTTCACACTTCCTTCCCTCTACTTTTTACTCTATTCTACAGCTCCTTTTCCCAGTGAAAGCTGCCTTTTTCCTTCATCTATACATTACTCAAGGTCTGACTTCTTGGGTACTTTAAAGTCCCCTGATTATAGCAGGGGTTTTGAGCTTTTGCTTTAGATTCTGTGTTACTATCCGTGTCCTGCTTGGGGACGTGATAGATACTCTGCTGCACTGGGCTGAGAAGTGCTGAACTTTCAGAGGGCAGGCTTCATTGCTCTGAAACAACCAAAGGTCATATTGTAGGGTAGCCATTAGAAAAAACACAAAACAAAACAAAACAACTTAAAAATGAGGCAAAATAAATAGCGTATCTTCATGTAGTGCCTTATGCCCAGCTGTCTTTGCCTCTGCAGATGGACTTGGCAGAATGCCTGAGCAATAATTATGGAAAAGATTCTTCTAACTTTTCCTAAGTTAAATGAACCAACTACTGAAAGAAAATTATTCACTTATAGAACAACATCAGAATATTAAAGTAGGTAATATCACAATAAACAAATACAGACTTTTTTCCTTTACCTTTTATTAGACTTCAGTGACTTCAAGGTTAGCCTAGGGGTGTTGTTTTTGATGGGAGGAGGAAGCAAGTCTGAGAAAGACTGAAGGCCCTCTGGAGATGGGAGAGTATTTTCTGTCTTTCACCAGTTATTTTTAGCAAAGGACAAACTAATGAATGTGTAAGCATGCAACCATGACAACAGTGCAGGAAAAAAAAGCCTCATTACCCACAAAATTGCTGAAATTACTGTTCTCATAGGTTTCCACTGAAGAGATGCTGTTTTCCCTAGACTGAGTTTCTGTTACTTGTCCAGACTGTGTACTTTTTATAACTTTTGTTCACTTTTCATCTCTTTAATAAATACTTACACAAACAGCTATGCCCGTCTTGGAACTCTAGATGTGATTGCAAGTCATAGAAATGTATTTGTGAAAACTTGAGTTGTGTAGTTGCTAAGCCGGGGTTTTGGCAGCATCTGCAAAACTCACTCAGGACTCTGTGCCAACCTGGGAACCATGCTGATGTTGGTCCACCTTTATTACTCATCAACCTATCTTGTTTGGAACTGTTTCTGGTAAGCCTGCGTGAATTGTGACATCATCTTCGAGTTTCAGCATAGCTATGTACTTTGCCACAAGTTCTGCCTGTTCATTGACCACTTCCCGTTGGTATGTATATGGAGCCCAATACTGAATGTAGACTCCAAATGTTTGGAAATAGTCCATGATTTAGGGGGCTATCTGCATGTCTGAAGTCCTTACATACAGAGGGAACCAAAGTAACTTTTCATTGCTTTTGCAAGGTGGAGGGCAGTTATGGGTAGATGATCTTTCATCTGTGCACCTTTACATTTAGTCAAATATTTTGCAGAGCACCTGCAAGAGAGGAGCCTGCTAGAGAGGAGTGCATGACATGGTCTTTCTAAAGACCTTAATTCTGCAGATCCTGTTTTGTTCCTCTGCCATCATAGAACAGATTGAGTTCAGCAATATGGCTCCTAACCAGGGACAGAATCATAGCAGCATTGAAGGGACCCTGGACTAGAGAAGTGAAATGACTTGTTAAAAACCACACAACCAGGAAGGAGCTATGGATGGGACAAAACAGAGGAGGAGGTTGTTTTGGCGCCTTGTTTGCCCTTTATCACTTGCAGGAAGGTCACTTCTATGAGAAGACATTTCAGAGAAAATCTGTTTTCTGCCTTTTTTTTTTCTTACCAATTTGTCTTTCCTCTCTGTCACCACTATCTCTCCATATTCTCATTCAGCTGCACTGATGCTATCAGACTTTGGTATACCTTGATCACATTCTTGTCTAGTCATTCTCAGGCTGCCTGTATGCTACATCTGTGAGCTGAATTAAGCACGTCATCTTCCATGTCATAATTTAAAAACTTAAATAAAACACAGTGTAACAGTGATCCCTGCAGTAAACCACTGGCCAGATCTCTACAGGCTAACACATTGTCATTTATCATTAGGCTTTGTTGACTGTACTTGCTTGCCCCTCATTTCTACCATAAAAATCCTATAGTTCAGGCACTAGCTGTCGGTAATGAGAGTTAAGACATTTAGCTCACTGCAGGTCAGCTCAGTACCTTCATGTCCTTCCTGGAAACGGTTGCCAAAAGAAAAGGTTAGGAGTTGCACAGTAATAAGGTCATAAGATACAGAAGGACAGCAATACAAGGGGGAGGAGAACAATAGCAAGGACAGCTGGGAGAGCTGAAATAGTGAAAGTTTGCTTGAGAGAATAACATCAGTGGCAAAGACATCAAGAGGAAATGGAAACAGTTATGAGAAGAGAAAAGCAGATCATTAGAAGAAAAAGGAAGTGTTGGGTATAGAAAGAATCCAGTATTGTGTTCAATTAAACCTGTATTACACATCTAGTCAAGGCACCTCTTCAGAGGTTAAAAAGAAAAGAAAATTGGATAACTATATTTAACAGCTGACATTTTATTTCAGCTAAAATAAAAAACAGAAAGAAGGATGCAGAAAAATCTCTTGTATTACTTGTTTGCCTTACAGGTTCTCAATTACCAAGGTCCATTGGATCTCAAATGGAAGAGTACCACTGTGTGTTACCACAGGCCTGAGCTGGGGATGTGATTGCTTAATATAGATAATCTAATATTGCGAACTGCATTAACAATATCTTGGGATAGTCATTTAAGGAGAAGTTTGTGTAATAACATTTGTCACTGTATTCTGCAATATTAAAGAAGAGCCATATTTTGAATTATTAAGCTATATTTCTCTCTTGAGATGTAAATCAGCTGAAGTTTCAGTTCAAATAAATCTTCTCCAAAACCTCTAAGGGCTTCTCTCTTCCTCCCTTACTCCTCCCAATTCAATTGCATTCTTGATTACCCTCCAAAATCTATTCATTTATGCTGATTGTTAAATATCCTCTCCCCATTTCCACTAACTACATCATTATCAGCCTTACCACAGCAGGACCATTTATCCCGTCCTTTACTGTGCTCTCATATTACCATCCCTCCTCTCCTCCGACCACTGACCTTCACCTTCTCCACTGACTCCACTGTCTTTACTACTGTCAAAAGCTCCTTCCCTGTTTATTTCTACCTGATCTAATTTTAACTGGATTTTACTAAACCTCTGCTAGGTGTCAGGTGATGAGTAGTGAACCTGAAGATTTTGTGTTAGTGAATACTCAAAAGTTCTTGAGTCCTTCTAAAGTGTATTTTGTGGTGATGATATGGCTTCGAAACGGTGAGAAAGGTTGAGGTTTTGTTCTTTTTTTTTAAATTTTCTATACTATTTTAATAGAATTTGGAATAAAAAATGTTAAGAGGGGAAAAGTCACAGGAAAATGTGGTGAATTTTCTAAGGTAAAGAGGTGAAAGCAGAAGGACTTTCATTTAATTGAACACATTTTTATTATTTTATCTTCTTTTATTTTTCCATCTTTTCTCTTCTTTTTCCATGTCCTCTCAGTTTTCCCACACATTTTTCTTCCTTGCTATATAAAACATGAATTAAGTGGTGTATCACCATTTGGTAGGTTACAAGGCTGGGAATCCAGATCTTACCAGGTTGCAAGTGCATTGAGCTACTCCCAGAATTGAACAGTTTTTCCTACCATGCAGTTAGAGCAGAGGGATTTGGAGAGATCTCTGTGGGATGTGGTGATCAGCTTTGTCTTCCAAATAACTGTCCGAAGCTTTAAGCATTCTTGAAAATTTAAGGATGTTTTTGTTTAGGAACAAAAATGTCGAACAGATGTTTGTTTCTTTCTGCTTCCTTTTCTCCGTCTCTGGACAGAAAACAGGGAAGCAACTCAAATTTCTCTATACACAGGGCGGGACGGAATCCCTACGAACCCCTAAACCAGCAGGATGAGTGGCAGGCTGGCAGGACCAAGCAGGGTGCCTCAGGACTGGAGTGGGGAGCAGGATGGTGCAGGAAAGCATTGGGAAGCAGTTGCGTCTACCCTTGTAAGAAGAATGAAAAAGAAAGAGCTTTTCTCAATCCTTTCACCTGAATAAGAACTGGCAACAGTTTTGCTTTATATTTTTAGGACCTTACCAGTGCATGAGAGTCCCTTTGCTCCCCCTTTCTGCTTAAATCAAGAAGCCAGGCAAAGGTCACCAGTTTTATGAATGGTATCATGCTAAGAGGGCAGGCCTCTTAGGTGAAAAAAAAAAGGTCGAAAATGAACAGGTGAAAATAATCAAGATTTAAATGCTCTCTTAATGTGGTAAATCCTGTGGGTCAAGCTAGCGCAGCACTGAAATGGGCAGGCGTGGAAGCTCACATTTCCCCGGGGTGTGACTAATGCAACTCTAAAACAACACACATAATCCCAAAGTATTAAAGCACTCATAAAAGAACACTCCTCTAAGTATATGAATATTGCGTGAAGTGTGTGTCTGCTTTAGTGGCCCACTGCCGGGCCAGCCCCAGAGCGACTGTGGGCGAGTGGGCCCATGGCCGGCCATAGGGACAGGGTGGCTCCAGCTGACCCTGGGGGACAGCTGGACACTGGTCATAGCAGGGAGCACAGCCATGGGCCCCCACACGGGTGCCAGGCAGATGGTTTTAAATCACAGCCGACAGCTTCCCAAAATACCCATGGGATGCAGGGGCGGCTGCAAGCACCCCCATGTGCATTGTATGGGGTGCGAGGAGCAAAGAGAGCTACTCTGAGAGCTATAGCAAAGGCATTACCCACAGACAGGGAAAAAAAGAGGAGATATGAGGCTGGGGGCTCCAGGGCTAGGCACGAGCCAGCAGAGCTGGGGTGGTACAAGGGTCCCCTCCAGGCTGCCTCACTACCGTGTGATACTGGCCTGCAGCTGTAAGCGTCCAGCCCCAAGCCAGGCAGCCTGGCTCCAGCCCGGCCACGGCGGCAGTGCTGGCAGCAGGCATCTCCACTTTCGGTGGCTATTTTCAGGTGCTGGAGAGAAGCCGAGGAGCGATGAGATTGTCACCAAGGAGACCAGAAAACAGGGCCTGCTGCGGGCACAGGGGGCTGCGGGGAGAGGAGAGGGAAGGGCTTTCTGCAAGCCCCAACCCTGGGGGCACCCCAGCCAAGCACCCACTGTGCCCTCAGCACAGAAGGGGCCACAGGGTGCGATGAGACACAGAGGGCACAAGAGCAGCCATGTGCAAAAGTTTAATGGAAATTCTTGAGAAACGAAGGGAAAAATAGAGAGCATGAGAGCAGCACCCATCTGCAGTCCCCAGTGTGAATGCTGCAGGGTACCACAGAGCCAACAGCAGTGAGGGGCTGCTCCCTCCCCAGCCCCACTGCAGCTGGGAGCCAGGCCAGGGCTCAGGGCAGCAGTGGGCAGAAGCTAGTGGACACAGGCACAAGTACTCAGATAGGATAAAAACCCATGGGCTGGAAGGCCCAAGCCCTGCTCCTTCCATAAGAGCGGAGTGGTAGCCGGCCCTCCCCTGCCTTGGCCTGCAACGAGAGGGGAGCAGACAACTTTGCTGGCTCTCTGGGGCTCAGGGTTAGTGCAAAGCAACACAGGCAAGGAGGGATTCAACCCATACTGGTCAGGGAAGGAGAGAAAGAGCTGACGCCCAACTCAGCCAGTTCTCAAACAACAAGAAAACCACCGCCACATCAGGCTTGAACAATAGCCACAAACCCTACTTGACCAGGTTTTGCCATTTGTTATAAAAACTGAGTCATACAGCTCTCTCCAGAAACAGCCCACAGGCAAGCGTGCAGTGCAAGGGGCTCCACAGGCCTCATGCTCCAGAGCCAGCTTCTGTCTCTTCCTTTGAGGTAGGTTGAGGTGTCCCCAGGGAGGGAAGGCAGCTGCCTGTTCACAGCACCAGGGCAGTGTCTGAGACGCAGCCACCAGGTTTCTGGTCAGCTTCAGCAGTGCATTTGTTGAGAGGTAAGCTCTGAGCAGGGCTGGGCTCCAGGCATCTCATGAGGTCTCCATTGTTTGGTGAGAGGAGGTTGCTGCAGGAGAAATATTAGGGTCAGCGGTTGGTCTCCTTGGCTGCACGAAAACCCAACCACATTCTGGTCTGGGCACAAGATCTCCTTCCCCTTAACTCCAGAGGCCAGGGGTGCACCTGCACTCCACTTGGTTCATTCAGAGGAACCACAGTCTTGTATCTCTCTGCAGCAAGCTGCTCAGGCCAGCAGCACTCACCCTGCAACCCAACTTCGTTCACAGAAGCTGGCAGAGCACAGCAGCCCCTCAGATCTTGCTGCTCCCCCAGCCCTACACTGGGGCAGAGCTTCTGCTCTCCACCGAGGTGGTGCAGGTCCCTTTGGGACACATCTTGTCAGCATGTCCTGGGCCGTGACAGCCACTCCCCAGACATCACCCAATCCAGTTGCTCTGTGGTCTTGCACCATCTGAGCAGAGCACACAGTGCCAAGGAGACAAGCTCTGTCTTGTAGACATTATGCCAGCCCTACCAGTCGCTCTCCAGAAATGAGATACTGGCCTCAAACCCTGTAAGCCAACCTCTTTCTCTCTCCCCTGAAACAAAGCTGCTTTTCCTGTTGCCAGTTCTCTCTGGACACCAGTTCACACTGTGCACATCCCAGCCAGGGAAAACTCACCCCAGCCTGTCCAGTTCCAGTTTGCTGAAGCCGTTTGATTGAACGCTGCTTTTCTGAAGGAAGAAGGACTTTGGCAATGACCACTGCAGAGGGAGAGAAAGACAACCAAAAGGCTATTTGAGCTACGGCAAAACCTCCCAACCTACAGTGCCCAGAGAACAGGCTGGAATCTGCTGTAGGCTGCCCTACTGTGCTGCAGCTTCAACCGCCTCACACTACTGCGCATCATCTCTGCCACCAGACTGTTCCCAGAATAGCAAACAGAGCAGTCTTCACTCCCTGCTTAATGAATCCCTCTGCTGTAAGTGGGAACAGAGCATCCTGAGGTCATAAGAGTGGGTTTCTTCACTGGATCAGCCTGCTCTAAGGCACAGAAGTGACAAACGGAGATTGTTCCCTCACCAAGGGGAATAAAGGGCAGGCTGGATGCTAAATATGTTAGGCTGTGCCCAGTGCACCCAACAATTTTCGGATGCAAAGTGCTTGCAATTTGATCTACTGCGCAGATTTTATATTAGTGTGGGAGATGGAGAAATGTGGGTTTTTCCAGACTGCTGGAGGCCCTAGCAGGGAGGGAAGAACAGCACGAACAGGTAGGGCAGGAGGCACAGAAAGTGGAACAAGCAGAAAGCGCTCCTGAATCAGTCAACCCACAGATTCACAGGCTCTCTGCCCCCCTCTTCACAGCAACCTTACTGTAGCTTATCCATAGTTATGCTCACCATCTGGGCCAAATCTGTCCCTGCTCCAGTGTGGTAGCCTTTGACACACCATTTCTTCAGTAGCTCCAGACCTGGGAGGTGACAGAACAGACAAGAAGGAAGAATGAATGGTGAAGTTCACAGACAGCTACATCTCCACCAGCTTGGAGCATGCAAAAATGCTGCACAGAGTGA
The DNA here is from genome assembly GCA_024606505.1 of Aquila spilogaster. Classification (NCBI taxonomy): domain Eukaryota; kingdom Metazoa; phylum Chordata; class Aves; order Accipitriformes; family Accipitridae; genus Aquila; species Aquila spilogaster. The sequence continues at coordinate 1,362,707 of JANHGO010000033.1, read as the reverse complement.
ACTGACCACGCAGTAAAAACTTGAACGCATGCCTGAGCCCCAGCAAACATGGGGTAAACCAAGGGCGTTCACCCTTTGTACGAGCAAACACCACTGAGCGCCAGCACGTGGGCTGCTGCAGTGCCTGCCTTCCTCCTAGGGAGCCAGGCACACTGAGCAGCAGGCTCAGCTACACAGGAAAACTGGGGCAACGCAGGATTTGCTGATTTGGACCAGACCAACAGTCCCCTGAGCCCGGTGCCTGCCAACAGCAGCACCTGATTTGGGTTGCAGTGGTGAAAGTTGCTACAGCACAGATGTAGAGCAGTTTTGCGGTCCCTGGCTCCTTTCCCAGAGGACAGCAGCTCAGGTAGCTTCCTCCTTGCACAACGTCTACCAATGGCATCATCTCCTCCCTGTTCAGAAACATCCAGACCAGGCAAGCACACACAGCTCAATATGGCCTGAGACCTGGACTCCATTCACGGCACAGATGAGACTAAGGTGCCTTGAGATTCATGAACCAGCAGAGCCATGGCCAGGAACTTGATGCTCTCCAACTGGGGTTACTGTGCTTTGCTATATGACACCAGCTCGGGCTATAGGAGGAATCCTTGCTTCCCAAACTCTGCTCCTCAGTGACCTTTCAGCACACCCCAGGACCCTGGAAAAAACCCATGTGTTGGGGACTGCGAGGAGCAGGACAGCTGGGCAGTGCTGCCCCAGCTCCGGGCACCAGACAGTGTTCTGAACCTGCTGGCCAGGGAGAGATGAGGGCTGTGAGGAATGGACGTGAACTGGAAGGGAGCAGAGGCTGGGTTTTGCTCATAGGTTAAGGGCAGCAATGGGGAGCTGGGCTGCCAGGAGGATGCTGGAGCACTAAGCCAAGGCTCAGTCTGAGTAGCAGAGTTCTGGGCAGCACTTCAGTGAAGACGATGACAGGGTCTTTCTTCCATCTGACAGAAGAGCATCCAGAAAAGGCATTAGCGAGGCAAAGAATGACACATGCTGACAGCACAGCTGGAGAGGGCTATGAGGTTATTATCTCTGTGAAAGACGGTTACTGACCCCTTTGATATTTGTTTAAATACCACTGAAGAGTGACAAAAGCTTTCCTTCCCCACCCCCCCGACCCGTTTTTTGGTTATTTTTTTTTATTCTGCATTACGTAAAGTCACATTAGGAGCACGTACAGTTGTCTCAGTGGAGGGTGGGCTCCTTCAGAAACCTCTCCAGCTAAGGCAGGGGCTTGAAGGAGAACCCTGAGCCACAGGCTCTCTGTGTTTGTGTTCTCTAACATCTCACACTACACCTCAGTTACTTTTCTCTCCTGAACAGCCCCTCCCTACTGTCCTGATGAGGATCGCCCTGGATGGGAAGGAAATGGTCTGGCCCAGCAAACCTCATTAAAGGATGCTTTTTGTTGAAATTCAGAGGTGTCCTGGAAAAGTGGAGATGAGAGCTAGATTTCTCATGTTTCATAAAAAATGCCCTTTTCTCCTGCATGCATGCTGGCACTATTTCATAGATTAGAAAGCAGCAGTAGACTTAGGGAACAGGCCTAATTTTGCCTTCCCTTCACAAACCACTGGTAAGGGACAAACCCCAGTGACTTGAGCTGTTCCTTTCTCAAAAGAAGGCAGAAGTATGGAATAAGAGGCCAGAGTTGCAGGATGAAGACAGAACCCAGGCAGCTTTAGTTGTGGACGAGGATATCCTAAGGCACCTAGAAATGCTCAGTGGTGCTAAACTCAGCACCAGATCTATGATCAATTCAGAATAAGCTTTCCCTGACATTTGAAGCATTCTGAGAGGGGAACATATTTCCAAAGGCTAGCGTGGAGGCAGGCAGCTCCCTCTCAAAATGCATAGGTCAGAAGTCTCCCACGGCCGCAGGCAGGCAGCCTGCCTGACTCAGGTAACTGTTCCAGCTCTCAAATGGCGGTTACCTTTGTGTTTATTCAAGTAGTACTTGAGCTCCCACTGGGTCACCAGGATGTTGAAGTACCGAGGCTGCTCAAAGAAGCGCAGGTAGCGCATGGAGATGTGGGTGGGAAACACTCGCTCGAACTGCCCACGCCGGGAATACTCATCCTCTGTTTCCACCAGGATGCGAACATCATCTGGGGTCAGGATGTCCAAGACAGAAGAATAAAAATCCTGCAGACAAGAGCATTCCAGGGTCAGGGGGAAGTGAACTACATTTTTTCAGCTCCCTTTTCCACCTCCCCACTCCCCAAACCCTTCCAGATAGAGGTCTCCACAAGTCTGAGATCTCTGGGACACAGGCCCCTTGCAAAATGAAGGAATCTAAACTCAGTGCTGACACCAGTGCTGCTGAGCGCTGACGAGAACCCCACTTCTGCCACCCAGACTCTGTTACAGAGGCTGTCATGCTGCACACAAGTGAAGAGTCCCAGCTAACCTGAGTGCAGTCAGGTGGCAAGTGCTGCAGAGACATGAGGAACAGGCAGTGCTCAGACCCTACCTGGGGACCAGTGGTCATTGTCCCCCATCAGCACATGTCCGTTTCAATGCAAATATGAGCCAGCGTAGCAATGGTTTAAGCAAACCTGACTTCTTTCTGCAACCTTGAGACTCGCTGAAGCCCACCTGCTCCCCACCACCTGGGTGTCTTCACACAGAGGTACAATCAGGAAAAAGGAATGGGACAGGTATGGAATTGTTTGAAACAGTGGCTTGGCAGTACTCTGGCAGTGCAAGTACCAGGAACTGTTGTGTCATACCTGGTCAGGTATCTTCCGTGTCAAGTAATAGGTCTTCTTCAACTTCTCTGCTGTGAAACACTCAGAGGCTGGCCTGGGCTTCTCCTTCAAAGCACTGCCATGACTGAGAACACAAAAAGGCAGTAGAATATTTAAGCAATTAAGGCAAAGACCTGATGTTGCAAGGCTGCTCTCAGCATGACACCCTCAGGAACATGCCATGAAAGAGAGAATGCTTCCTCCAAGGACTTCACTATTTCTGGGATCAGTGATGCATCCACAGCCTTATGAATGAACATGGGATCCAGGTAGGATGTGAGCAAGGCAACAAGGAAGATCCTGCCAGCTCCTTGCTCAGGCCCTACAGTTCTCCTTCACTGAAAACATTAACAATCACCTCCCACCCACACAGAATGAAAAAGGACCAGAAGTGCACTGTGACCTGATTCAAAGAACTTGAAGCCTGGAAAGATCACAGATTTAGTCCCACTTGACATTCAGCTCCCTAACTACAGCAGGCCTGGGTGTACACGTACTCAGTACTGGTACTGTACAAGGAAGGGGAATACTGGGGGATTAAGGACTTCTTTATGCATTATCCAAGAATTCCCAATACTCAAATGCAGCTCCAGTTCCACATGCCATGGGAAATCCTGGCCTTTTGTATGATCTGACCAGTAAGCGCATCTCAACTATTCTAAGCACCCAAATGAAACATTTGGGGATGCCAGAGGCTGGGAGATATTTGCCCAACACCTTTTAACACTTACATCAACACAGCTAACTTGTTCTGCTGACACAAAAATGATTAGTAGCACACAGATCCAAACAGAGCCCTGAGGCTGCACTGCATGGTTCTCGGGAACACACAAATCTACTGGAATTATGCCCATATAAAAAAAAATAAAATAAAATCTCTCACATCCTTTCCAGGGCAGGAGATACAGTTAAGCAAGCTTCTCTCTAGATGCAGGAACTCTGGTAATGCACCATCTGAACCACGCTGAGGATCTGGTTAATCCTCTGCAGGTTCCTCCAAGGGCACCTGCCCTTCATCACCTCAGTCGCAAGCTGCAAATGAGCCTGTGATCAAAGTGCCACAGATGAGCTGGCAAGAGCTCCCTGGGCTGGAATGGGCCCATGCTCCAAGCCTCTCCCTTTGCTGGAGGCACACAGCAGACAGAGGGCAGGAGCCCCATCTTCCTTTGTGCCCATATATCACTGTGTGCTGGTGTTCACCCCAGCAAGCTGCCCCTTCGGTAATGTACATATAGGAGTCCTTTTCCCACAGCACCAGGTCTGAAACCAGTAAAAGCCCAAGCCATGGTGAAACAGAAAGAAAAGGGGTCTGGGTGCACACATGCTCAGAAATTAGCCTTATAGAAAAAAGCATTCGTTTTTTGCAAGACAAGACTGCACACCCACAACCATAGGTCTACCTCCTCTGACACCTGTAATTCTGTCTAAGGAACAGATTGCTCTACTCTTTGCAAAATAACAGGTGCTCCTCTTGCACAAGTCGGCAGCATGTCAGCTCTGGGGGATGGGGTAAGCAGATCCAGCCCCAACACAGCCAGCCAGCCCTCGAAGCAGATGGAGAGGCAGTGCAGCTCAGCATCATGCTAGTTCTGGCAGGGGGAAGGAGGACTTGACTAACTGCAGAGCAAGCATGAATTACCCTAGCCTGCTCTCACTTCCAACTATGGACTTGTAAATCGTGCATAAATCCTTCCTTGAAGAGACTGCAGGAACCAGATACCCAGGCAATAATGCAAGTCCCTCAGACGTCCAGCTGAAGGACTAGCAAGCAGAGGCTCTTGACAGCACAGAAACCACTATCTGTTGCACTGAGGCAGCCCCCAGATGAAATCCCCAAAGAGAATTTGCTCTCTTCGCCCTTCTGCCCTGAAAGAAAATGGGGCTGACCTGAAGGCGAAATCAGTTCTAGTCTGAGGCCTTGAGGCTACGCTGTCCTTGCTGGGCAGAACAAAGCCAGCGAGGTTAAGCAGGTCCCGGATCATCTGGCCCTTGATGCTCGCATCCAGAGGGGAGTTGGAGTGAAGGCTGGAGGAAGGAAGCATCACAGCAGTCTGAGTGATGGAACAGAGGTTCTGAGCCCCATGGCCCTGAGATCACTCCCTTTGGAGTGTCCCTCAGGACTCCCTACCAAAAATGGTTTGCGTCTATCGCTCCACCCAGAGGGTTGCCAGAAATTGGCAAATCCATCCCTAGAGCCCAGCCTAGGATTGTGTCCGGCTCATGCCCATCCAACTCCAGCAGGCAGGACAGGCTGTGCTCAGGCACACCACAGCTCCCAGCCCTGCCTGCATAGCTGAGACCACATGGCCAGGTGGAGCCAGGGAACAAGCAAGAAAGGAATGAATGGTGCATGAGGCAGCAGAGCTGCCAAGCACCTCTGCCCACACAAAAAAATCTCTGCCGTCACCCATTCCTTACATGACATATCTTTCTTTGGTATTTCTTTTTTTTTTTTTTTTTAATGTACTATTCCCTGGCTCTAGCTGGGACATGCCCAGCACAGGTTTCTGAGCTATGGATGGATGCTGTTTCTGTAGATACGGAAGACTTTGATTCCTGCAGTCGGGAGAGGGAGGCTTCAAAGCAGTCTTTCAGTGCAGGGACATCATAGGCCAAATTTACTCTGTGGTAAAAGAAAGGCTGTCATCCACCTCCACTGGCCCAGAGACAGACTTCAGAGGAAGAGCTGCTTTACCTCGGGGAAATGTTGACCTCTAAGATCCAGGGCTTGAGGTTTTCATCCAGCATGATATCAAACCCAAAGAGCTCATGGCAACAGTACGGCCGCCGCACATACATCTTCACCAGGCTGTTCACATACGGCTCAGATCTGCAAGCCAAGAGAAAATACTCGTTTCCAACAGACAGGCAGCAGAGATCTGACTGCAGCACATTGCCGGCTCAGAGAGTGCACAAAGCCACATGCTGTGGGAATGGATAGGTTGAAAGACCAAAGCCAGCTTGCAAGCTGCTGCTGCACTGCATACGAATCCAGCATCAGATCCTGAGCGACCGCCCCAAGCCAGGCCTCTGTCAGATAGGATCCAGTTCTGAAAAGAAGATTCAGCCAGCACCAAGGGACCTTTATTCAGAAGCATCCTGTACAAGTGGTGCTGTGGGTGCATGCTAGGCAGAGTGCCATGTATGCTGCACCCTCCTGGTCCTCTCCCCTGCACTGCAGGTAGATCCAGGAAGTATCATGTTTATTCATGCCTTACAGCTACAGCAGCAAGAACACAGCTAACAGGACAAAACAAAGGATTTAGAGCGCTAGACTGAAGCCAGCAGTGGTGGCAGCACTTAGATTAAGAGCCAAAGGACCAGGCTGAGAGGGGGCTGAAAAGCCAGAGGGGCCAGGGGTGCACCCTTCAGCCAGGAGCAGAGCAAGGGGCGCCAGGACTCACGCAATGATGGTTTTGATAACGATGTCCTTAATCTTCTCCCAGATGGCCTCGCTGTTAACTCCTTTCTGGGTCAGGTAATTCCAGAGAGCTTTGAGTGCCCTGGGAGACAGAAAGCAAAAGAGATGGTTTTGTAGTCCCTTGCTGCCCAGCCCTGCTAGAGAAGTGAAAACAGCAGTAGGGAGCCTTGACAAGGCTCTTAGCAAGAAGCTGAGGGATGTATCTCCACTTTTCCTGACCACAGCATCCTTCTGTCATTCTCAAACCACTCAACTCCTGGTTGCAATTCTCCTCAGCCTGGCCCCTGTTCTTGCAGGACCAAGCTACTGGAACCATAAATCTGTCATAGACTTCTCCCAGGACTGGAGTAGTAAGTCCCAAATTAGCACATGAGCATGGTACGTCAGCCACAGATCTTCTCTTCCCTCCCCCTTCATGTCCTTAGCAAACCTCCCCTTCTTGCAGGCCTTCCCCAGGAGTACTGCAAAGCAGCTCACCAGGAATCCATCAAGACCCCCATAAGACGTTTAGCTACAGCCATTTCACTGAAGCTTTGGGGGTGGAGATTTTTTTTTTTTTCATAAATGTGGCAAGAAGGAGGGTGGGGGGGAGAGCGTTTGTGCTTTTATAGGAGTTTCCCACACCACACCAAGCACTGCAAGTTACTCTGACACTGAGCCAAGGATGCTCAGATGTTGCTTAAATGAGACCGTGTGGCTAATGGCCAGGAATCCAAAGGTCAGGCTTCCTGCATACAAGATGGAGTTGATTACAGCCACTCATCTTTAATGTGGCAACAGCCAGTTTTGACTTGCATGGTGGTACCAAAAAACACATGAACTCAGTCCCACAGGATTTTAAATGCTGGGGGACAGCAGACCCTTCTCAATGTACCCACAGAGGAACAGACTGCTGCACAGCAGGGCTAGGCCTAAGAATGCAATTTTATTACACCAAATCACTCCCCACAGTTCCCTCTGAAGTGAAAAAGACCAGCCCAGGCCCACAAATTGAGAACTCTATCCTGCACTATTTTTAAAAGAGTTTAAACATCACTGTGGAATCAGAGACAAGTGCCTGACTTCTTGGATCAGTCCACCTATGGGACAGCAGGGAACAGAAACTTCTGCAAGACTGCAGCCTTCTTCTGAAGTGACCAGAAACAGCACCACTGCTCCTCAACACCGTGTCCTGATAATTAAAGTCACTCTGCTGCCCCCATTTCCCCTGGCAGAAGCAGACAATAAAGAAAGCATCTTCCAGTTTTGGGTAGTAATACTGAAAAAAGGCTGACTTAACACAGAAAAGAAAGGGCTGCCCCTGTGCACTGAAAGATTCCCCCCCCCCCACAGCACCTACCATTTGTGTCCCTGGCAAGCAGTCTCATCCAAGTTGGACTTGTACTCGGTGTTCTTCT
>JANHGO010000033.1:1331734-1355045 GCA_024606505.1 Aquila spilogaster | reverse complement strand
GGAAGCCTGAGAAAGACAGAAGGCCTTCTGGAGATGGAAGAGTATTTTATGTCTTTTACCAGTGATTTTTAGCAAAGGACAAACTAATGAATGTGTAAGCATGCAACCATGACAACAGTGAGGGAAGAAAGAGCCTCATTACCCACAAAATTGCTGAAATTACTGTTCTCATACATTTCCATTGAAGAGACACTGTTTTCCCTAGACTGATTTTCTGTTATTTGTCCAGACTGTGGACTTTTTATAACTTTTGTAGACTTTTCATTTCTCTAATAAATTCTTACCAAAACAGCTATGCCTATCTTGAAACTCAAGCACGTGATCACAAGATGCAGAAACAAACTTGAAAACGAACCTTGTGTTGTTGAGTGTTGGCAACTGCAGAACTTAGAACCTTACACCAAATTGGGATCTACGGTGATGTTGTTCCGTCTTTATTATTTGTCAGCCTTGTTAGTTCAGAACCGTATCAGGTAAGTTTGCATGAATCACGACATCATGTTTGAGTTCCAGTATATACTTTAACATTCATAAATTCTGACTGTTCTCTTACCACTTCCTGTTGGTGTGTATATGGTTGCCCAATATTGACTGTAGACTTCAAAATTTTGGAAATAGCCCCTGACTTAGGGAACTATCTGAAGCCCTTACACACTCAAGGAACCGAAACAACCTCTAGCTTTCTTTGGCAAAGTAGAAGGCCGTTATGGATGATCTTTTCAATGTGCACTTTTGCGTTCAGCTGCAGAGCAGCTGCTAGAGAGGAGCACATGGAGTAGGCTTTGTTGAAGACTCTAATTTTTTTTGATACTGTTTTGTTTCTTTCCTATGACAGAATAGATTGAATTTAGTGATATGTTTTCTAACTAGGGATGATATTGAAGGTACACTAGACCAGTAAGATGAAATGATTTTTTCAAAACAACTCAACTAGGGAGAGCCCACAAATGGGAAAGAACAGAGAAGACTGTTTTGGCTTTTCATTTTCCGCTTACCTTTTGCGCTTTCTGTCTTTTATTTTCTTATAGTTTCTTTTTTTTTCCTGGGTTTCTCTCTTCACTCTCTTCATATTCTCATTCAGACTTTGGTATACCTTGATCCTATTCTAGTCTAATAATTCTCAAGCTGACTATAAGTTACATATGTGAGCTGAATTAAACATATCATCTTCCAGATAATTATTTACAACCTTAAATGATACTCAGTTTAGCAGCAATTCCTGTATTAAACCACTGGCCAGCTCTCTACAAGCTAACATGTTGTCATTTATCACTAAGCTTTGTTTACAGTTCTTGCTTGCCCCTCACTTCTGTCATAAAAATCCTATGGTTCAGGCACTATGCTGTCAGTAACAAGAGTTAAGACATTTAGCTCATTGCTGGTCATCTCAGTATCTTCATGTCCTTCCTGGAAATGGTTGACAAAAGAAAAGGTTAAGAGTTGCACAGTAATAAGGTCATAAGATATTGAAGGACAGCAATACAAGGGCCAGGAGAACAATGGCAAGGACAGCTGGGAGATCTGAAATAGTAAAAGCTTGTTTGAGAGAATAATATCAAGAGGAAATGGGAACAGTTATGAGAAGAGAAAAGCAGACAATTAGAGGAGAAAGGAAGTGTTGAGCATAGAAAGAATCTAGTATCACGTTCAATTAAACCTGCATTACACACCTAGTGAAAACACCTCTTCAGAGATTAAAATGAGAACAAAATTGATGGGCCACCTGTATTTAACAATTGACATTTTCTTTCAGTAAAAATAAGAACCAAAAAGAAAGATGAAGATGATCTCTTTTATTGCTGGTTCGCATTATAGGTTCTGAATCACAAAGATTCGGTAGGTCTCAAGTGGAAGAGTATCCCTTTATCTAACTGCAGGTCTGAACTGGAGATATGATTGCTTAACATAGATAATCTAATATCTGCAATAAAGATAGCCTGGGATAGGCATTTAAGGTGACGTTTGTGTAGTAACACTCATCATATTATTCTGCAATATTAAAGAAGAGGCATATTTTGAATTATTAAGCTGTAGTTCTCTCTTGGGATGTAAATCAGCTGAAGTTATATTCCAGATGAATCTTCTCCAAAGCCTCTAAAGGCTTTTCTTTTCCCCACATACACCTCCCAGTTCAATTGCAATCTTGATTACCCTCCAAAATCCATTTATTTATGATGACTGTTAAATATTGTCTCCCCATTTCCACTAACTGCATTATTATCAGCCTTACCACAGCAGGAACATTTGTCCTATTCTCTACCATACTCTCATATTACCACAACTGTCCTTTCCTCCGGCCACTGACCTTCATCTTCTCCATTGACTCCACTGCCTTTTCTGCTGTCAGAACTCCTTCTCTCTTTATTTCTGTCTGGTCTAAGTTTGCCTGAGTTTTGTTAAACCTCTAGGAGGTATCAGATAATGAATAGTGAACTGGCAGCGTTTCGCTTTGTATCTTTAGGCACTTGCCAAAGCATGAGAGTCCCTTTGCTTCCCTGTTCTGCTTAAATCAAAAAGCCAGGCAAAGGTCACTGGTTTTATGAACTGTGTCATGTGAAAGGGACAGGCCTCTTAGGTGGAAAAAATGATCGAAAATGAACAGGTGAATATAATCAAGGTTTAAATGCCCTCTTAACATGGTAAATTCTGTGGGACAAGTTAGCACAGCAGTGAAATGAGCAGGCATGGAAGCTCACATTTCCCTAGAGTGTGACTAACGCAGCTCTAAAACAACACACGTAATCCTGAAGTATTAAAGTGCTCATAAAAGAGCACTCCTCTAAGTCTATGAATATTGTGTGAAGTCTGGGTCTGCTTTATAGGATGTTGTTCCTTAGTCACACTGTTTCAGCGTGGGATATCCTAGTGCTAATACACTTCTTTTTTTTCCCTGTTTTGCAGTGGAAGCTGACTTATATTAGTGATGTATTCACAAGCATTTCTAGACATATGGGGCAATATTTTATTCAGTTGTTTTTTTCCTAGGCAATTATAGAAAAGACTAAGTGCTCCCAATCTAAGGCTAAGTGCTTATGCTTCAGCAATGTACTGTACTATAAAAACGTTTGTGACAGGAACCTGTGGTACTTCTATGTCTCTAGATAGTTGGACACCATTTAATTGCCATATTATTTCACAACATCTTGTAATTACCAGCCAGATTTGCTTCTGACCCACGCACCGATGTTCCAGGTTTTCTTTCAGGTGCACTGGAGTGGTGTCTTTGAATTAAACAGAATTGGCAGTGTGTGCATTAAATACAAACAGCAGTCCTTCGTGTTTGAACTAAAAGAGAGAGCATAGATCGGTGGGAATTGTGTGTGTGAGTTATTGTTTTTTTTTGTAATACACACACAAGAAAACAATCAAAAAACCTGCAGAGCCTGGCCTTGCTGTATAAAATTCCACTTCAAAAAAGAAAAATCAGAAAGCAAGTACTTTGTTACAATCAAGCGGAAAGTCAACAGAGACTCTTTAACTTTTCCTGTTTTTGTTGTGTCTAATGTCCAGCAATTGGTTAAGACTAATAGACATTTTCTCAGGGTTATGTTGATACTTCAAAGCATTAGCACAGGCCATGACTGAAAAATGGTTTTTCCTTTTTAAAATGTTGATGGCAAGTTTGATTAAAAAATTTATTTCCCATAAACAACTTCTGCAGTTAAATAGACTTTTTATTGTGGACTCATTTAATTTATTAAAGTTTCATCTCGTCTGTTTGCTTAGTAAAACCATTTATTTGCAAAGGCTTGACAAAAAGGGAGTCTGAGATGCCTAAGTGCAAGTAAATATCTGTAGCGTGAAAACTTCTACATTGACTTGAGAACAAATTATTATTTTGAGCCAAGCACTTACAAGATGTTTAAAGGAAAGATACGATTCCTCTTTCCCCTGTCCTAGTCTATAACATATCTATTCTCACAAAATAAATGAAAAGTGATTTGTTACTCCTGGCATGATGTCTTCTCAGAGTGAGACTGGGAGTTTTAGCTCTGCCTCTGGTTGTCCCTATTCATACTCCAGCTCCTGACAGCATTAGTATGTGAATATGAGACCACAATGCTCATCCAGGAATAAAGTTCTCTCTTCAGAGAGGTTTTAGTAGCTGAAATGTGGACTGTGGTGGAAATGATTTTGAAAAATATTTGTAAAATTGAATGTCACAATACTAAAGCATTCTATTTCTTATCATTTGTGCTATTCCAGAAGCACATGGGCGGAAGAAAGCCACCTGATCATCCTAGTGGTGCATTTATCTGCAGTGCAGTTTTTCAGAAAACATGGAGGTTGTTGCTCATCAGTGGCTTCTTTCCATACCAGCAGGTTTCATGTTAGATTAGTCTGTTGGAATAACTCAAATGGGGTTGCTTGACATTAGCGAGAGAAGTTGGCCCTGCGCTTCCCAGCTGCTCATCCACAGCTTTACATCCTCCCTTCTTTAATAAAAAGCACTAGGGAGACACTCAGGAGAAAACTAAGCCAAAAGAAGGCTACTACAGGCAAAAGAAAGAAAAGATCAACTTAAGCTGGGACCTATGGGAGTCTGAATAAACACAGTATTACCATGCAGAATAAAACAGTGTGGGAGTGGGAAGTGGTGGCAGTGGTGATGGGAAGGTGGCAATATATGTTCTGGGGACATGTTGGTTAAAAGTTGGCTGAACTACAATGTAGCTTTATGCTTTGTTAGATACTGACTGTCCTTTCACAGTCACTGTAAATCTGATGTAATAAAATTACATATCAACATATGCTAACCAATTTAACACAAATATGTTCATATACCCTCTCCTGATCTAGGCAAACTTTCACAGTGTGTGACCTGGCAATGCACAGGGCTAGTAGAGGTGGTTTTGCAGACTCAGTCTCAATTCATAGCCAGTATGCTCAGAGATCAGGAGCTACAATCATCTGTCTGGCAGTGACCTTCTTCCCACTGCATGCAATCAACATTGAAGCTAAGAGTCCAGCATGAGGCTTTGTCTACACAAGTTATGCTGTTGCTCCACAGCCCCATCAATACAAATAATGTGTTAATGACATCTGTTAAGTAGATAAAGTACAGAACATATATATTAAAAAATAGCCATGTACAATTTCAGTTTACATATTGAAATATTGGTAAGAAGTCATTCCTCAGAAAAAATCATTTGGATTTTATACCTGAAGCATAATGGCAAAACTTGTTCAAATTGGGCTGGAATATGGCTGTGCTGATTTCAAGTGATAATTCCATTTTTTCAAGATCTTGGCAAAGTAATTATTTTAGTAATTTACAGAGTGTAAAGAAGAAATATAAAAATCAAATTAGGAACATCCACATTATAACAGAGATGATGAATTTATGAAATCAGGTGGTCATCCTGACCATTTTAGACACACCGATTACTCTGCTTAAAATGTTGTTTCTCCCTCTTGTGCCAAAGCACACATTCTGCAGTGCTGGGGAAAAAGCTTATTTCTACTGAAAAGCAAGCGCTTTAGATCCCTCATACTTTATAAAACCGATGTAAATATATGTCTAGTGGTAAATAGCTTTGAGGTTTTTAAATCACATTTGCTGCTTGGTTTTAAATACATTCTAGTGATCTAGCACTCTGCTGACCTCTTCATTGAAAAAACCATTGAAAAAACTCTTGGAATATGTATTACTCCCAATACTGTGAACAATCACTAAGCTATTTCTTGTGATTTTGCTTTCACCATGTTTTTGTACTTTGATTTCCGTCCATTTTTCATCCTGACATACACATACACACTAATGGTTGTTAATATCCTTTCTAGAAACTGAGCCCTGGTTACACTGCTCTTCAGGTAATAGCTGGGGCTACACAGGCATGGGACCATAAAAATGCAATCTTTAATCTTAAGGACTTCCTGTTCAGGAAGGAGTAAGTACAGACCAAATGGCAGCAAGTGAATAACGTGACCTAGGCTGACTTTTAATGTGAATAAACAAGTCTGATTAAGAGTTATTCACTGCTAGATATTCTCAGAAATTCTGAAAGGAAAATAGTAGCTCTGCCAAAACTAGAATTTTAGTTCTTTCCACCAGAATCAAGTAAGCACTGTTTACTGGTGAATTGGTGTGTTGAATTTCCTTTCCTCAGTTAAAGGAACAGAATAATTCCTTCTCACTCCATAACACCAGCATCTCATGATCTTTCTCGCAGTTACAGATACACAATGAGCAGTGTATTCCTTCTGTCTCTGTTATTAGAGTAATGCAGGAGCTCCCTTTGAAGGACACTCGTTCAGAAGATTCTCCTTCACTTCACATTTGAAGAATTGAATCTATAGGCTTAAAGCCAAATACTTCTAAATTCCTGAACTTTACTGCATGTAATGTAAGTGGGCTTTTTTGGAAACTGGCTGAAGACAAGTTAGCTCTATTTCCCTATGTTGGATGATTTGCACCAAACATTACACCAAGGGAAAGCAAGTCTGAATAGCAGGAGAAATCTCCTTTTTCTTCCAGTGTATCATAAAGACTGCTTTTGTTTTTACTCTATCTTTTACTCTATCTGTATGCTTATTCTATTTTCTGACTTTTTTTTGTTTGTTTTACCTAGCTTTGCAAAGAAGGAAATAAAAAAGATAGACAAAGTTTATTCAGAACACAGAAGTCATGCTGCACTAACAGTTAATGAGAGTTAGAATGGTCAAAAAATAATTTTACTCCATAATTCAATTGTTGGCTAACCTACTGGTTAAGACATTGATTTGTTCAGTATTAAGCTAAAGTATCCAGATAGGATTTTGTTATCCCATTGTCTGTGATGTGGTATTACATCTTTATCTTAAAATAAACATAATCTCTTTTTTTAGGTGGAGTTTCTTCTGACAACTTGGCATATAATGGGAAGATGATGTAGCATTTTCTTTTTGATACAGATTGATCATATCCCTCCCTTTTCCTCTCATGCTCCTTTTTTCTCTACTTGCAGTTTTTATTCTTACTTACAGAGTTTGTCAGTGTGAAGCCTGAAACAAAAAATGTCTGAGATTCCTCTACGCAACGGTTATGCCAACGTTATTCTACTGCTTATCTTGCCATCTCTCAGGCTGTAAAGCAACTAATCAGGATGAATCATTTTGGCACTTACTTTACTATCTGTAATGGATTTTGTTCAAAAAAAAAAAAAAAAAAACAACTGCTTTGCAAGAGAAAACAAAACAAAACATATAAAAACAACTGAAGAAGTAAAAAGTAACCTCCCCCCAGAGCTAAAGTCTGAGAGAAGATGTTAAGGTTGTGGTCATTCAGGGCTGCACACGCACTTTTGAAGATAGGACTGGATTCAGTTGCTTTGAATTCCTTTGGCTTTCATGAGTTTAAATTGAACCTAAGTCTCCATACAAATATTTTCCCAAATTCCACTGCCTCCAGCCACTCAACTGTACAACACTGAGCTCCATATTTTGTAGATTATTATTGTTTTGGAGTAATTTGCAAGTTTTGTACCTAAATACTCTCAGATAAATACACAGTCCCTGTGTAGTCTAGTATTAGTGGAAATAGATGCTGTTTCATGGACTTAAGCAGAATCTGTGATTTTGCTTTTCATAGGTTTTAAAAATTCCCAGACTTACATGATGCTTTCAAATCTAATTAGTATCTCAGTGAGGTACACAGATGTTCATCAAGAAAAGGATGAAAACTGCTTAACTTAGCTTTCAAAATTAGGTTCCCACCATGATAATTTAAGCTATTTTTTCTGTGTTTAATCTTAGACAAAACCAACTTTTTACTAAAATAGACTGTCCTTGTTCAAGTGTCCCTTGATATACTGAAAGCAGCTTCCTCTCAATTTGGGAAAGCCAAATCTCTACTTATCAGAGAAGAGTACGGCTACGTGTTTTCCTGTTGTGTTTTTTTTTTTTCTTTATATAGATTGCTTGCTGCAAACAAGAGGTAGTTGCAATGACTAATTTGGGAGGAGAACAGAAAAGATTTGTTTGGATTTAAAAGGACACACAGTAGTTTTAAGACTTTGAAATGAACTTAGCAGATGAGTTTTATTTAATGTAACCAGAAGAAAGCTCTCCCATGCAAACCACTGTCCTGATACTTTAGAGAAACAGGAAGCAATTTTCACAGTTCATTCGCGCAACCAATGAAATGTGAAATAGCTTGCATGGTTAGGTGAGACTGTGGGATGTTCTCTGTATCTCTGGGTAAAGCAATCCTGTTCCCAGGGCATAAGGGTAAGGAGAAAAACACTGAGAAAAAAAATATTTATTAGGACCAACGTTACTGTTAGAATAATAGAAGGAAGATAAGGACTGCCCAGTGCTCTATATTCTTATTTATATCCAGGAATTGTTACAGAATCTTTGCACTGCTTAACAAAATAAAGTGTTTTGTTTCATCTAGACAGAACAAGAAGTTTGATTAAAATTGGTGAACAGGGATACAGCAAAGCAAATTATAACAGACATCACCTTCCACATGGGAGAGGCTGTTGGAAGACTGTAAAATCTTCATGCAAAAACAGAGAGAGCTGTCAGTGCTACCACAGCATGTGAAAAAGCAGCTAGGGTAGAAAGATGTATCTCCCTTCCTAAAAGGCAAACTGATGCAAATGTATAAAAAGATTACAGGACGAAGCTAATTTTAAAATAGTCGCATCCCCCCACCCCCGCCCCCCCTTCCCCAGTAGTCAACTTGATTGACACTTAATAGTTATGCCAGTCCATTTGTTTCTTAAGAGTGAAGTTCCCACAGCAAAAAAAAAGTGGAACACAATAGTCTGAGCTGGAGTCTTGTGGGGAAGTGCAGCAAGCATGGTGAAGCTCTGATGAGTCTATTGAAAAAGCAGCTGTTTCTGCCTTCACTTCTGACCTGGTAGTGCACTCCAGTATAACTGTGTTGAAAACCCTTTCACTCTTACGAAGAGTCTTTCACTTGCCATTCAGTGGGACAGAAGCAAGATCTTTACGTTGGTTTTAAACTACTTCAAGAAGCAGATGCTGCAATTACCTTTAAAAGCAATAGCTAGATAGACCCTGAATGGTGGCCTGTTTTTATTATTGCTGTCTGTCCAGGGAGCACTTTTATTGCTAGCAATCAGTGTTAGATCTTCAATAGCAGTTGATCATTTTTGCTTCAGGCTTTTGTGTGCCCATATGGCTGTGCGTGGGGAATGCAAAGAAGAACAAATTTTACTACAGGATTAGCAGTCTTGTCTTGCTTTTTAATTTTACATTATGGCCTATTGTGTGCATACTGCAAAATGAGGAAGCAATGTGATTAAACCATAAAAGCTATTCAAACTGAAGGAATGTATGTCTCAATCAAAAACCACATCTCTGGACATGGTAATTACTGAAGGTCTATAGAACCGCTGACACAGATGGCTTGGGAAACAATGTATACTTACCAAAATATGAAGTGTTCCCAAAGAGTTACCCTAAGGGTGATGCAGATTTCTTCACTTGATAAATTTGTATTACACAAATGATAGAGCTCAAAATGATAGGGTTAGGAAAGTAGAACAGGTATTACTAAGTGTACAGCCTTTTTTACCTTGAGCGATATAACTTTTGCTCATCTCTGAACTACACGTGTCATAGGGGTCCTGAGTCCAGGGAAGTTGGTTGCTCTGAGAGAAATTTCCCAAGTAGACCGAGGGGCCTTGGCAACAACAGGTTCAATATACAGATTTGTTCTTAGTGCACCAAATTACTTACTAAAAAGCATACCTGTAATTAATATTGCATCAATATTACATTCATCACACTAATATCTGATGTAATACACTGGAAAAATAAGTGAAGAGTGAGGGAACATTTTACCATTTTGGTGCTAAAGTATTGTATTGCCTTTGAGCCTCTGGCAGTTAGATTCACAAACATTTTTTTCACCTGTAAATTACAGCCAGTTTCCAAGATTTTGTAATTTTTTTTTTTGTGAGCTGATGCCATGCAGTATTTTCCTCATTTTTTTTGTTTGTCCGTTTTGTTTTTATGAGTACATTACTTTGTTTTGCTGTGAAAAACTGGACTTGGGCTCTCCATATAAATAACCACTTGGGAAGGAGAGAAGATTAGAAGTAGATACAAACTCCTATTGAAATTTACCAATAATAATAATAAGTGGCAAAAAGTGTGGATCAAGCGAGAATTAACAGTGTTATGAAAATCAGAGTCAAGTTGCTTAGCTTATAGAAATAGACAGAGATCCACTGTTTTTAATGGTCTGCTATTCTTTTTTTTTAATTGTTGTAATGCAGTTGTGTGAGAACAGCTCAGAACAATTGGTTATGTAATGTCCCTGCCTTAAGAATCTGATAAGCAGAGAAATACAAAAAGTGAGCATCTGGATTTTACACCCACTAGGGTACAGGCTGTAGCATTGCTAAGAAAATGAAATTCCCATCATAAAAATGCAATTTTGGAAGCTAATAAATAAGATTTTTTTTTTTTTTTTCTCAGAGGTTACTCTCAATGGCATATTAATTTCTCTGTAACATGCAGCTCCACTCCTTTCCTCCCAGAAACAGCAGTGGCAAGATGACCCTTTCCTCTCCTGTGGAGTTTGACTGACAGAGTGCCGCCAAGGAGAGAAAATGATTTTCAAAGTCTGACCTAAGAAAAACCATTTCTTGTGCTCTCGCTGGACTTTTGTTGCTTCAGGTGTTACAGGAAAAACAAATCTCTCAACTGCTCTGGTTCTTAATAAGAGTATTATTAAGATCCCCAAGCATAGCTGATACCACTCTTCCAAGCAGTCCGAGAACTCCATTCATTTATTGATGCACTCTCCAAGAAGGGATTATGTTTCACTTTGTTTGAAGGACCTGAGAGCCCTTATTATTTTTGTTTGCAGAAACACTGTGGTGCACATGAAAGAGACAGAGGAAAAAACCTTTATTTTAGGTGGGGGAGAATGGCCAACAGTTGATTGCCTCTTTTTTTTTTTTTTCCCCCACTTGAAGAAAGCTTCTCGGATGATTGATTTCTGATTTAGATTACCACATCCTCCCTGTTGTTCCCAGTTCTGTTTACTGAAATTTTTAGCTGCTACTTTCAGCTGACATTCAGGATATTGATAAGGTTAAAGATAATGACTGAGTTACTCCATGTCTAGTTTATTTTGGCAAAGACTTTCCTCACGGCCAGTAAAGACAAAGACTTGCTTAGGATTAAAACAAAATAAAACATAGCAAAATAGTAATAATTAAAAAAAAAAGAAAAAAAATCGCTCTCTTTCAGATTTTATCACAGCACTCATCACGCAAAGCAATTGCAGCACTTGGTGGAATGACTGTGAGTGCTCGTGCAGTGTCCTGTGTTTGGGATGGGGACCCACAAGCCAGCCATCAGGTATGTCTCTGCTAGCAAATATGCACTCTTTGGGAGGTGCTAATTTTGGTCAGCCACTGTGCTTAGGCTGTGTGGCTCTATCAAGGCTGCTCAGGTCCATGACACTGTTGGTAATGAAATCCCCTGGAAAAGGGGGGATGGGTGACAGGGAGTTATGGGGTCTGGGAGAGCAGATCCCATAATTCTTCAGATTTGTCTCACTGCAAGTGCAGTGGTTAAATTACTAAGTCTGAAAAATTTTCCATATTTCCTCACATATTCCACATTTTTTTTCACCCTATTCTTTGGAAGTCAGCAAATAGAACATGTATGACTTAATCCCTTTTTCTACACTTAAGACTTGAAAAGCCTCAGTTATAAGAGTACCATTTACTTTGGTGGTCTGAAAACCATTTTAACAAGGCAGATATTTTCCACAAAGTACTGCAGAAATAAAATAGTTTGACTCATCTTTCTTATATCTCATTTAAGTCATAATTACTCTTAAGCTTTCATTTAACCTGCCTTCCTTCTCAGTGTGAATCAGTCCTGGACAAACAGTCGGTGAAGGCTGAGCAGGATTTAATGTAACTGGAGGACAGCATGTATAGCATGAGAAGTTATACCCTTTCCAATACTTCATCTTTGTGTTTAGCTTAAAGGAGGCTTTACTTTTTTTCTGCATGCCAGCAAGCACTAGGGGCTTTTGACAACTATGGAGGGATACTCTTGCATACCACTTTTATATCCCCTTTAAATATCTCCATGACCTATATCCAGTCAGGAATACCTCAGTGGACATCAGCATGCTTACTTTGTGCATTGGTAGAGTGTGGTGTAATTTACCTCTCCATGCAAAACATTCTGCAAACTTGTTACACATTTTCATATTAAAGCAGAACCTGACATTTTAATAAGTAAAAGAGACATTCATTTTATCAGTTTTACCAGATCTCCTCCTGAAAATTGTGGTGGTGTGTGAAACTTGCAGTCTCTGTCATGTACCTCCAGCAACAAATAAAGCTGGCAAGGAGTAGATTTTATCTTTCCAAAGAGATGGTAACCTGACACAACTGCTAAGTCTTTACTGAAAAAAAGTTTTAGAGTATCCCACTTTACAAATAATGCAAAATTTAAGGCATTAAAATATTATTTAGTGTACTAATATACTGGGCCTTTTTATGGATATATGTTTCATAGATTTTGATAGATTTCTTCTGGTGTTCCAGGGTGTAATACAGCATTGGGTCATGCCTTTTACTGTAAAGAGAGTATTTGCATTTAAAGGAAGTCTTTACAGGCAACTATTAAACAAAAGGTTAGAGAAAAAGTAGACTGCTGCTTAAGCTATAATAGGACCACAGCAAAGTGGAAGAGGAAAGATATTTTTAGACTGTGAACTGCTGTCTTTCTTCCTGTGTCATGATTCCTGCTGCTCAGACCTGATGTTTTAAACTGACAGAGTTTTGAGTTTTTTCACTTCCACTTTTTAAAATATTCTGCATGATAAGGTCAACCGATTCCAGCAGTTATCTATTTTGATAGCTATGTAGAGAAAAACAGTAACATACTGAAGCATTATAACCTCACTGAGATTTCTGTAGATTCTTATAAACACACTGCTTTGGGGATTTGTTCTGCATTGAGCTTCACGTTTTGTTTAACAATAAAACCAAATTCACACTGTGCTGCTACTACCAGTTTGGAAAGTAGATTTGGCGTCACCAGGAAGATAATAATATTAAAATCCACAATAAATAACCGAGACAATATTTCTGCACTTCTGCTCAGCTTCTTTGGTGCATGTTTTATGAATTGCCTTCATAAAACATTGGCAGCTTCCAAATTCTTGTTGTCTGCAAATGAAATTTAAGGTGCTCAGGAAAAATCTGTCCTTTATATCTTTAAAGACCACTGTGGTGTGATGCTGATTTGAGAGTGCTGACATTCTGCTCAAGGTCTTTATTCTCAATGGTAGCAAAGATATCAAGAAGATTCAGGGAAAATTACAGAAAATAGATTTGAAAACAATGTCTGAAATAGAGCATATCTTTTCTTTGTGAATAGTTTAAAGAAAAATACCAGCTTCCTCAGACAGGTACATGGATCAGTCTCCTCTTCAGAGATGTGAAAGCCATCTTAGATCCTATCAACAGTATAAAGCTGATAAATGCCAGCTGTGAATGTCTCCTGAAATATTTAAAAAAGCTGTACAATTGAGTTTTTCACAGGACAATGTTTAATAGCCTATTGTTTAAAGAAAAAAAAACCCTTTGTATGAATCATATTCTGAGTTTTGGTAGATAATATGCTGTGCAAATTAACTTCTATATTGATAAGCACTTAAAAGAAGGTTCTCATTTCTTGGACAAGAATTAATCCTTTTTTGATTTCTCTCTCTCTTATTCCAAAGTCTGTTGTGTTCAGACTTTATTTTGAAGGCATAATTAATTTGATTTGGTTGGTAAACCATACAACAGAATTTAATATAAGTATAATTAAAGAAAAACAATTGAATTTTGTGCCCCTTCATTATGAACACTTTACCATTTAAATGTTCCAGCTGATGCAGTTATCCATGGTTTTATGTTCATCCAGTATTGATCATTCATTGCATGAAGCTTAGCTTCCATAGCTTTAGTTTTGATTATTATTTTTCACTGAGATTTTGCAGAAAGAAATCAGTCACTATGAACTCACAAAACAAAAGGAGAAAAGCCCTAAAAACTATGCTTATGTTATGAAAATATATACAATAAACACTGTCATTAATGAGATATAAAATATATTAAATATAATAATAAATATAGAATAATGTAATAAATAATGATCGTGTTTTACTAAATCCCTAGAGAATACATCCTGAATAAAGATCTGCCATGATTTCTCAGAAAGAGGATATTTTGAATAAAAAATATTTTAAAGCTATATTACAGGGAATGTTGAAGATAACACTGTAAGAAATTATTCTGCCTTATCAACAAATGGACCTAGACCTTGATCATGCTGGTGACACCAGTTCATATAAGAATATATGTCACATTGCCCCCAGTAGATATGAACTGCTTCCATGGCCATCATCTATTTTCTTTTCAAATAGTATTAAATCAATTAATTAAAGTTCTTCTGCAATAGTGTCTTCACACAGAGAATTCTGTTTATTACTAAGATGATTCTTGATAAACACTTGTAACCAGTTTTATGTACTTTACCTCTGATCCAGTAAAGAATTTAACATGATGTTCCCTCTGACACTGCAAGTCAATTAATATATTAAGACCCATTAAAACTATTGTAATTAACAAAATCTCGATCAGTAATTATTATCTACAGCCTTCTCTTTAAAAAAATACAATTGTTCTTTTTATGTAAGTATTACGATGAAGCATGACATTGATTTTTATCTTAGATGAGCACCTGGAATATTTGTCTCCTGCAGAAGGTTAGTCCTCTTTGGAAGAAAGTTTGATAACATTTCACATCAGAAAAACAAAACATAAAGCATAAAAATGCCTCTCGTATCTTTTGTTTAGGACTGAATGTATCTTAACTAGTGTGTGGCCTTTATGGGTGCAGTGGTGGAATAGAAAGGAAGAGGCAATGGCAGAGGAGATTCCTCCTTTTATCTGTCAAAGCACCTTCTTTGCTGCAATACTTTTCTTTAGGTGTACATAGGAAAACCATTCTGTAGGCTTCCTAAATAACATAGAAGATAGTCTGATCCCATGCACAGAAGAGATGATAGCAGAACATAAACCAAAAGCAAAGTAATGGATAAAACTCTGAAAAAATCCCCTTGCATTTTGCACTTATGACCAGTAAAATGCACTCTCAGAAACAAAGAACCATGTTAGACAGACCACTGATTTGATCCAGATTGTTCCCAGTAACATGCAATCAGACTCTAAAACAGTGGCTTCATAACATGGTTAAATTCATCTTTTAATTGCATGGCAGAAGTCTTGCATGTCCTTCCAAATTCTTCAATTATTATGACTTCAAATAAGATAGATAGAGAACATGAGTCATAAAAAAGAAATAAACTCTGAATCTAGAAAACATTTTCCAAATATATATCCTATAGCAACTATTGGATGGATTTCCAATGAGTATTTCTATAGGGATCAGAGAACCTGCAGGCAAGAAAAAGTCTGGAAGGCAGATGTTGGGAGAATTAGGATGACTTCAGTCAGGAACTTGGACAGGACCAGGCCACCTGAGACTTACTGCTGGAGTGTTCTGGACTAGATCAGAAGAACTGGACTAAAATAATGTTTTATGTAGTGACAAAATAGGAAAATTCTATATTGGTGTACAAAATCAGAATAATTTCCCCAGAAATTAAGAAAAAAAAATCTTACCTCAAATAATCTTTTTTTTCCCTTACCATTTTATGTCTGTGCTCTTCCCTCTAGCCACTTAGGGAAAAAGCTAGAGCAAGCTGAAGGTGGAACTAAGCATTAAAAAGTTACGTTTCTTATGTTTTTGACTCTCAGTGCTCATTACATTTCTACATTTTTGTCTGGTATGCTGGCTGTCACAAAGCAGTAGTCTGCCTGCTTTTTGACAACTGCACTCTAAACATTGAAATGGACCATTTCATTCCCAATTGTGTGCACACGGAAGGAAGAGTTCTTGTGTGATGGATATGAATGAACAGCCTGTCTCTTCCCAGCTGAATCTTTAAAGGGAGGTAGGTAGTAAGTGTTGTAGAGTGTTCCTTTGCTGGCCAACACAGTCAGAAATAACACAAGCAGCCCCTTAGCCACCCATCCAGCCAACTTAAGTGTTCTCTGGCAGAAACTACGTGATGAAAGAATTTCTGTAGGAAAAGAAATGTCAATAGAACTGAGATGAATTTGATTCCTTTAGAAAGGGTATATAAAAGAAAACTACTCTTGGCAAAATGCGAGAAAAAAATTGACTTTTCTCTTGAAGGGTTTATCTATTCATTTGATTATCTCTTCTAAGTGAGCTGTAATTAGAGCTAGTCCTCTTCTAGCCCTTGTGCTAATGAGGCTTTGCTCACTTCTATTAGTGACAGCACATTGTATTTTAATAAGAATCCCCTGGCCTGGCATGGCAGAGCCCACAGATAAGGGGAAGGAGAGCAAAAGGATATGTAAAGAAGTGAGATCGGCAGGGGGTCCCCTTCTTGGCACTGGGCTCTACAGGAAAGCACTGTCTAACTTTGTCTTAGAACTGTCATTTGTATTAACTTCTAACCCATCACCTTCCCTGGTAGGCTAGCTTTACTCAGTGAAGCGGGATAGATCCTTGGCTTGGCCTCTCTATCCCCTATTTCAGAAAACTGAATGCAACACAAAAAGTTCACAGGGGAAGCATTTGGGGAGATGGTGTTAAGGATAGGGTCAAAAAGAGCTTTTAACTCATCTTAACATTACTGTCCTTTTCCATTTCAACTCCTATCTGCCCATCAGGGCTTTTGGTTTGCTCAGTCATCCATTACTAAAAAAAAAAAAACACACAACAAAAACGCAAAAAGCTTGTAAATGGAAATTTTATGTTTTTTTGAGAATCCAACACTTTGGATACCTGCACACTTGTGTTTTCTCTATGTATGTGGGTTTTTTTTTTCTCTCCTAGTGATTGAATCCTAGTTGGATTCAGCTAGGCTGATTCTACCTTAGTGTATGCTGATGCAAATTGCGGGTAATTTCTCTGCTATTCAGTAGAGTTAGCAGGGAAAAGAGAATCAAGCCTTTTGTATCTTTTGTGTAACAGTCTTAAATCTCAGCCAGAGAAACGCTTTATGACGAAGTCTTTTAGACAGTGAAGGCTGTTAGAATGTGACAGATAAACAGCTCTCAATATGCCAGAAGGTAGAAAAGCATTCTTTTTTTTTTTTTTTCTTTTCTTTTCGTTCCTATCAATGACATCCCAAGAGCCACAAGCAAAATATATTTCTTACTGTTAATATGTTCAGAACCATTCTTGCGATCTTTCACACCTCTAGGGACATGATTCTGCTCTGCTTGAAATTACACAATATTGTTTACATTCCAGTGAAGTGAACACAAAAATATACTGTTTTCACTCAGTTTGCTATCCACCTACATTTTTATTCACATCTGCAAATACCTTTAACAAAATGTCAAGAACAAAGAAGTCAAGTCAAGGGCCCTACATGAAATACTGAGGCATGTATTTAAAGGTGCTATTTTTCCCTTTGAATATCATCATATGCTTGATCAGCTTCCTTTCTGGGGGGTCATACATTACTGACCTTCCTGGAGGAGATGCCATTTGGTGACAAAGGAGTCAAACAGACAGTATGGCAACTGTTTAGTCCACTACTGATACTGTAGACAATTAGGATTCATGGAGATATGAGTTTATGTTAGCTCATACTCAAATTCACACCCAGATCCTATGGCTGTCCACACTGCCTGTGTGCTGGCATTTTGATATAAGCATTTTGATGCTATGACTCTTTTATAGGAGAAACTCATTTTGGGAGGGAACATAAAGAGAGTTGATATTCAAGTTCTGCCTCTGCTTTGTGTGGACATGACAGGACAACACTGTCTTCAGGTGAAATGATCTCAGGCCTCTAAGGAATTCTATCAAGCTTTGTGAATTCTTCTATGAAATTATAACTGCTTTACATCTGTCAGTGGCTGTCTCACCATAAAAATTTGCCTTCACTTTAGAAACTATCTCTTTCATTTCTTGATGATTTCTCTAGTTATGATTTCAAACAGCTGGAGCAAAACTGCTTGAGATATCAAGTAGGTGAATGGCTGTTCTATATATCACCTATCTTCTGGGATCAAAGGCTGTTTGTGGTGTTCCTTCTGATCAGCATGTGTGTTCTCAGTCCTAGATGCTTTCCTGTCCCCACATGACTAGCAGGCCCTCGATGGCTTCCACTATCACCTAAGACCTACTGTGCATTGCTGTCCTAGCTTAGTGTCCTTCTTGGGCACCAGCACGAATATTCTAGGAGCAATCATAATGTTGGTATCTGTATGAGACAAGGTAGACAATCTTTGTTTTTAAGTTCTCCAGAGCCACAAAATATGTCTTTTACCCACAAATCAGGACATATTCAATACAAGTACACATACTGGAGCTTTTGAATGTTTCCTGTTGTCTCATGTGCAGCTTACATGCAGTCCTCTTTTCCTTCTCCTTGTCTGAGCTAGTGACCCATTGTGCCAACCTCCTGAAAATGGCACTGTGTGTTTTCTCACTTGATCCTGGTGCAGGTTCTTAAGTTCCTTGACAGCACTGTTAGCATGTAGACCTGATAGACCTGATGCTGTCACATGCATCTCTTCTGTCCCTTCCACCACTTCATCCTCTCTTACTTCATTCTCCAATTCTATTTCAATATAAATTACTGATTCTATGCTGGAATACAGTCCATCACACCTCTGGCCATACCACGCCCATACCCAGAGTCCATGAACAGTGGTTATAATAGTTACTGTTTAGATGGTAAAGACATGAATAATGTTTGGAGAGGAATAGATTGAAACAAGAGACAAAATGAGAAAATGGACTTTACAACATACTGCACTTTACCTATGGTTGTTATAGAAAAACCCTTCCATGGATCTGGCACATGAACAAATAGCAGTACTTCACATGTGTAGTTTTGTTTGATTGTTTGCTTGTTTTTACAGAATCATAGAATCATTGAATCCTTAGAGTTGGAAGGGACCTTTAATGGTCACCTAGTCCAATTCCCTGCAATGATCACCACAGCTAGATCAGGTCGCCCAGAGCCTGGTCCAGCCTGACCTTGAAAGTCTCCGAGTATGGGGCATTCAGCAGATCTCTGGGCAACCTGTTCCAGTGCCTCATCAGACACCCTCACTGTAAAAGACCTTTTCCTTATATCTAACCTAAATCTACCCTCTGTAAGCTTGAAACCATTTTTTATGAAACGATGTCCTATCACAGCAGACCCTGCTAAAAAGTCTGTCCCCTTCCTTTCTGTATCTCCACTTTAGATATTGAAAGGCCACTGTCAGGTCATCTTGGAGCCTTCTCTTCTCTGGGCTGAACAGCCCCAGCTCTCTCAGCCTGTCCTTGTAGGAGAGGTGTTCCATCCCTCAGATCATTTCTGGAGCCCTTCTCTGAACATGCTCCAACAGATCCAAGTTTCTATGTCCTCCTTTTGTATTTGTGTATTTGCTTTTCAGTTGCTTTTACTACTATATGGATACTGGAGCTAGAAGTAAACAGACATGCTGAAGTATTAAGGTCACATAATAGCAGCAAGTCTTTGATAATGCTGCAGCCTTCAATACTGTCACCTCTGAACATATCAGTGTTTTTTATATCCTTACCCCCAGAGATTTTTCTTAATGTTCTCTTTGTCTTACAGTTGAGGAATGGAAAAGGATTTCAAAAATGATTTAGATGTTGGTCTAATGACAGAACAAACTTTAACCTCCCTTAACTGCCTAGTGGAATTATCAAACCTCACTTATCTGGTTGAGTTGATTACATGAGTGTCTATAAAGTAAATGAAGATAAGTAAGCATCTAAGAAAAGGTCAGAATTAGCTATCCGAGCACAAAACTAAATGGAGGACATGATCTGACTAAATGGAGGACACTCTGAATCAATTGTTCAACTCTTGATTCACAAATAATTTTGTATGTATATTTTCTTGTCACACGCAAAACAATATCTACTGCAATTTCACTTACAGTGACACCTTGCCTTTTGTGAAAAGCTGGGAAGATAAATGTGTTAAAAAGCAGAGATGTATACGTCTATACATTATATTTTGCTATTGATCTTCTCAACAGGCAGTAATAGGCTTGCATCCCCCACTACCGTTCCACAGAGCTCTTGAACTATGAACTTGCTACTGGAACTGGATACTCAAGATATATCAGCCATTTGTTTCTTTGTTATCTGCCTTAAACCATATCTTTTTACTCTAGTGAGTTATTTAAAGAGCTCCATAAAGTTCAGTTAGCTACCTTTGTGTTTAGAGATTGTATCAATGTTAATGTTGATGCCTGGTGTCTCATTTACTGATGGGCTGAAAGCACAGTTCAGACAATACATTCATCTGTTCTAGAAAAGGAATTTCCATCAGCTGTGAGAAACACCATACTCAAGCTATAGTCCACATCCATGGTTATTTGTCCTGGTCCCAAAGGAGAGGAATTAGGAGCTGAAGAGATGAAGATTGACTATAACATTGGTACAGGGGTGTCACAAGAAGAACTCTTTCCATTCCTGCTTTATTAAGAATACTCCTGCCTGTGAGTGCCTTTTTCCATGTAGAGTGATACAAACTACTTCTCTTGGTTAAGAAAAGAATGTTTCCAGTTTCTGGCAGGAGGAAGTGTTCCAGGCACAAGCAGAGAAGTGAGATCAAGATTGTTGTTTCTTCCCTTAAATTTCAATACATACTTGAATGCTGACATTGTCCCAAACACTATGACACATTCTCTTCAGAATTCTAGTTCCTTAAAAAAGTTTTTTTTGTGTTGCTGAAGACAAAATCATGTCTTTTAATTACAAATTTTACTTTGACACTTGTGTATTCAAGAGATGCCAAAAAACATGTGTGCTTATATGTGACAGTTACTGCCTAACTTGGAAAGAATGTGTTACTTAAATATATATGCTTAGTTCAAGTGTAATAAATCTACCATTAACTCCTTTGAATTGCTACACACTTTTAAAGATGTCTCAAAAAATCAGATTTCAGTATCCACAACTGATGTCCTATTAATCAACGAAATGTCAGTTCTCTAATTTTTGTTAGTTATGTACAGGATGAAAAATACACTTGAAAATTAAAACTCTATTGTGTTATTAGAAAAGAGAAAGAATATGCTGCATGCAAAAATATATTAATTTTCAGACTAATATCACTTTAAAATTTTTGTTAATAAAAGTGCCACAAATGTAGTTTTGTATTTTGGTCTGTGTAGAATTATATTGAAAGTTTACAATAAATTAAAATAATATTTAATTTACAAGGTGATAAAAATACAGTGTGACAATTTCTTAATTTGTTCTTATTCTGTATCAGTGAAATTAAATGTTCATTCTGATGATATTTTGTAGATAACTGAGTTAAAAGTACTATAGAAAACTCTCTAGTTACATGATTGTGGAGAAATTGTAATTATATGATTTTCTTAGCCTTTTTTTTTTTTCATTTTAGAATTCCTCTCCAATGTAGCTAACATATGCTGTAACCTAATATATTTATTTACTACATTTTCATTTGGGTCAATCTATACATCTGAATCTTCTAAAAGCCTACCTTTCAAATTATGAGAAGTTATCATTTTACTTTGTTTTCAGTTGCAGAAATAAGCATGATTATTACTGTTTAATGGAAAAATTGTCAATAAAACTGTGAAGTCCTCACCATCAAAGACTTCTTGCCCTTAGGTCAAAGTTGTGTGCTTTCTTAAGTATGGGTTTTTTTTGTAACAGTTGTGCTTTTACAGAAAGAGAAAAAGAAAGTAACAATAAAGATATTCAGAAAATCGTTTATCAGGCTGCAAGACCCCTGGTGTGTTGAACAAGGAAGAAATCGTGGAGGTAACTTCTGCCCCAATAGATCCCAGATCTAAAATCTTTGTAAACAGAGCCTTTCATTTAGTACAACTGGATCATAAAGTGACAAGTTTTCCCCTAGAGTTTAGCCTAAAGCCTCTTCTGGTCAGATTAACTCTGTTGTATTCAGCTGCAGACCTGGATTAACCCCTAAGAAACACTGTATTGTTTCTCTTCATTGCATATATCCCCATGTCTCCTATTATCTCCTCTTTACATCAGACAAAGTGATACAAAGTTTAATCCATGATAAGCTTTTTTGTAGTTTGAGGTTTGTGTTAAGACGACTTCTTTGACAGTTGTTTTCCCTTTCAATGCAAACAGCTCATCCAAATAGAAAAACTTGTCAATAGACTTCACTACACTGAAACAGAAGATAGTTACCAGCAGTGTTACTAGGACAAAGTTACCAATGCTAAATCCATTGTCCTCTATTGACGTACTGTAAGCGAATTGAAAACGTGTATGTATAAGATGCACATTTCTTATGACAGACCTGCTACTACAATGTATTTTGCAGTGAAATCATACCTATTGTGAAGTTTTGTAAAAGCTTCTTGAAAGCTCTTTTTAAAAACTGCTGTGTCAGCAATAATATCTGATATAAGTGACATGAGGAACAAGACAGGAGCCGTAATGAAAGCAGTTATAGAAGTGGATGCTGGAATAAGGAAGGGAATGACATTACTTATGTACCTACCTAACTCCCTACTTATTAGAAATCACAGACTTAAAAATAATATAACATGGAGCACGTTTATGATTTGGATGATACAGCTCCATTTGTTCAGTTTTTTAAGAGTTTTAGTCATTTTAAAATGAAAATAATATAGAACGTGCTTCAATATTGCTACTAGTATGTTATAACATAATATGACTTAATAGCAAGCCCAGCATATATTCAGCAAACAGCTAAGATCCAAGGAAGCTTCACTGGCCTCATCACATGAGTTTTGCTAAGGTCTCAACAAAGCAACATTCTCCATGGGGTAGGGTTAGGGCTAAACAGAGATAATCCTGTCAAGACTTCAAGATGTTTTCAGAAACTCAAACCAGGGCACAGTACAGCAGATTATCTCCTGGCCTTTCACCTTCGAGGCAAGCAGACATGGTATTGAGAGATGAGACATAGCTTTTAAAGGGTATACGTTAGAAGTTTCTAAAATGACTGGCATTAACTCTATTCCTGTAAATGTTTCCTGCTGCCTTTGGATGTCTGTGTTATATGCATAGCACAGGCAGACTGCATTTCCAGTCTTTCTGACTTTCTCCCATAAATATAATAGTGACTTATTTCTTCTGATAATTCCAGAATAAATTAGTTTTGATTAGAATCTTCTTTTTCATTAAAAAGTCTTGTATTTTCCTTATAAAAAAAGGAAAGGAAAGGAAAGGAAAGGAAAGGAAAGGAAAGGAAAGGAAAGGAAAGGAAAGG